>JAWQFJ010003154.1:162449-164053 GCA_034096865.1 Theodoxus fluviatilis | reverse complement strand
TGAACAGTCGCTGGAATGGCAGTCACCACTCTATGTCAATTTTGTGGACTTCAAGAAAGCCTTTGACATGGTGGACAGGGCAACCATCTGGAGAATCCTCAGACACTATGGCATCCCTCAGAAGATCGTCAGCGTAATCCAGAACCTCTATGAAGGCACCAGCTGCAGAGTTGTGCACAACACTGACCTGTCGCCGCCATTTGACGTCAACACCGGAGTGAGACAAGGATGTCTCCTTTCTCCTTTAATCTTCTCCCTGGTGATCGACTGGGTGATGAAGACTGTTACGGACCAACCACGGGGCATTCAGTGGACACTCACTGGCAAACTGGAAGACTTGGACTTCGCAGACGACATCGGCCTCCTGTCACACACCCATGGGCACATGCAAGCAAAGACGGAGAGGCTGCACGACATTGCCAAGACAACAGGACTGGAGATCAACGTCCCCAAGACCAAGAGCCTCCGAGTGAACGCCTCCAGGGAAGCTCCCATCACCATTGATGGTCAAGCCATAGAGGACGTCGACCGCTTCACGTACCTGGGCAGCGTGGTCAGCAAGACTGGAGGGACAGATGAAGACGTGAGAGCCAGGATAGGCAAAGCACGACACGCCTTCGTCACCCTGAAACCAGTGTGGAGAAACGAGAGCCTCAGCCGTCACACCAAGCTGAGGATCTTCAACACAAACGTTAAATCTGTGCTGCTCTACGGGTCTGAAACCTGGAGACGTACCAAGAGCATCGGCCACAAGCTACAAGTCTTCATCAACACCTGCCTCCGCCAGATCCTGCGTATCAGATGGCCAGAAAGAATCTCCAACAAAGAACTCTGGCAACGTACCAGGCAGGAGCCGATCGTCAACGCCATCCAAAGAAGGAAATGGAAGTGGATCGGGCACACCCTGCGCAGAAACGATGCCAGCATTCCACGCCACGCCTTGGACTGGAACCCCCAGGGTAAACGGAAGCGTGGTAGACCAGCACTGACCTGGAAAAGAACCCTACAAGCAGAGCTGAGGACAGTCTGGATGACCTGGGGAGAGGTGAAGAGGGCAGCCCAAGACAGACAGAGGTGGAGACTTGCAGTGAAGGCCCTATGCTCCGACCGGAGTGAAGAGGACTAAATCTAAGTCTAAGTCTGTTAATACTCAGCCTAACTGCCGGGATATGTTGTCTCAGCTATTAATTTGATTCTGAAGTCCAACTGGTGTGGTGAATATCTAGGCCACATCGTCAGCAAAAATGAGGGAGTAGATTTCGGGCTTATCAGGTACCAGCTGGATACCATGCCTACCTCTTCTCTGACATAATCCGCGACAACAGACATAATAAGGGAAAACATTATCGGGGACTCTTTGGCACCTTGTCTTACACCATCAGGGCAAACGAAGAAGTCTGAAAGGGACTGAGAGAGAGAGAGAGACAGAGACAGAGTGAGAGAGAGAGTGAGAGACAGAGACAGAGAGACAGAGAGAGACAGAGAGAGAGGAAGAGAGAGAGAGACGACACAGAGAGAGACAGATAGAGAGACAGAGAGTGAGAGAGACAGAGAGACGACACACAGAGAGAGACATAGAGAGAGAGAGACAGCGAGAGAGAGAG
>JAWQFJ010003154.1:74949-152449 GCA_034096865.1 Theodoxus fluviatilis | reverse complement strand
CACCTAGCAGAAGGCTATTGCAGTAATCAAGATTAGACATCACCAACGTCAATACAAGAGTTGTGGCCGATTTTTCAGTCAGGCATTGTCTGATACTTGAGATACGTCGGAGCTGCCAGTAGGAGGAAGAGATCGTTCTGCTTACGTGTGGCCCCATAGAAAAATGCTCATCGATCTTTACGCCAAGATATGTCACACATCTTGACGAGGGGACCTCGACTCCCGAAATGGAGATGTTGGTTTCTGGGAACAACTGAACATGTGCCTTAGAACCGATGATGATGAATTCTGTTTTGTCTTCATTTAATTTCAGACGACTTTTCACCATCCATGTTTTCACATCGGTGCAACATCTCTCCATGGAAGCTTTTGCCGCAGCGAAAGAGTCTTTGTCAGGGTTCGAGGTTGTAAATAACATAGTATCATCTGCGTAAAGATGGAATGACAGATGATGACTATCAATCAGGGCACTCAGAGATACTGTGTAGATGGAATATAGCAACGGTCCGAGAATTGACCCTTGAGGAACTCCACAGGTGATAACCACCTCACTCTAAGTCCCTCCTTCCACAACAACCGTCTGTGTTCTTCCAGATAAGTATGATTGAAACCATTTGAAGGCTGTTGATGATATTCCTAAGTTCTTTAATCGGGACAGAAGAACACCATGATCGATGGTATCGAAGGCTGCTGAGAGGTCTAAAAGAGTAACGAGGGCAACCCGGCCATCATCAATAGCACATCGAATATCGTTGAACACTCTCAGAAGTGCAGTTTCGGTGCTGTGTCCTGGCCTGTATGCCGACTGGAGTTTTGGGAGTAGATTCTCCGAGTTCAGGAAGCTGCATAGCCTTATGGAAACAGCTTTCTCTATGATTTTTGATATAAAACACAAATTGGACACAGGTCTGTAGCCGCCGAGCTCATCGGCGTCCAGATTTGGCTTCTTAAGCAGCGGCCGTACAATTGCTTTCTTCATTGTGTATGGGAATTCACCTGATCTTAAGGAGTGATTCACTAGGTCTGCAATCATGGGCAGGAATGCGTCAAGACATAGACGTAGCAACCTTGTCGGCACATCATCAAGCTCGCAGGAGGTGGGCTTCATCTTCAGAATGATCTTTCGAAGCTCCTCGGGATGGAAAGGAGACAAGTCTTTCAGACCTTGGTTCAGGGATGTAGATGCTTCTTCCGCTACCGTTGTGGGGGGAATAGCTTTTCTGATCTTTTCAATTTTTTCTCTGAAATATGTTTGAAATTTGTTGGCTAGGATTTGTCCCGTTGGTTTGGTGGGGAGAGGTTTCAACTTTCCCTTATTGCCTAGAATTGATGTTAGCAGATTGGACATGGCTCGAGGGTTTCTCGCTTTTTGTTCGATTTGACCTTTCATATATTGTGCTTTTGCATGTCTGATGGTCATCTTGAGTAGGTTTTTCTTTTGAACGTAGATATCTCTATGCACAGTCAGTTTTGATTTCCTCCAGCGCCTCTCCGCTATTCGCTTCTCGATTTTAGCGATGTGCACTTCGCTTGTGTACCATGGGCACTCTTGTCTTGTAGAATCGGGCCGCCTTTCCAGTGGAGCATGCTTGTTTATCGTGCGGACTAGAATATCCTTGAATTGCTCGCAATGCTCCTTCATGGATATTGGAACTGATGAGTACAATGCGGATGTCGTTATGTCCTGCTTTAAGGACTCGAGATCGACTTGTTTGAGATTTCGAACCAGAACGGTGCGTTTGCTTGGTCTTTTGAGGGTCAGACCAGTATCGCAGAGGATGACATGATGATCGGACATCGCTTTGTCCAGCACTTGGATCTTCTTTATCTGTTGACTATCCGTTCTTGCAACAACCCAATCCAGGATATGGCCTGACTTGTGGGTGGTATGCATGTTGCATTGCTGGAAATTATGGTCTTGAAGCATCTGCGTGATCCGTTTTGTGCTAGCATCGTTTTTATCATCAAAATGCACATTGAAGTCACCAACGATGATAGGATTGGAACAACTGATGTCGATGGCTTCCAGTAGAATCTTGAATTCGTCAAGGAAAGATGATGGTGTGGCTTTATTCTTCTTGGACGGAGGCGGATGATAAAGGCATATGAAATGAGTAGACATCCCTTTGTGATGTAAAACGACAGCAGCTGACTCCAGGCTGGCGGTGTTGTGATCGAGAGATCTGACTGAGTCAATTTTGAAGTGGGATCTGTGGATGATGGCTATACCTCCTCCTCTACCTTTAAGTCTGGGGTATGATTTCAGAACATAGCCGAGCGGAGCTGCAGAGTTGGTGATTGCCTCGTCACCTTTCATTCTCAGCCAGGATTCTGTGATGAACATTATATCAATGTTCTCCTCCAAAATGAGGTCAGCTATTTCTTCCGTTTTATTTCTCAATGACTGTGCATTCCACACAGCAACCTTCAGCTCATGAGATGGCTTCTTAGGGTGTACCTGTATAAGATTAGCATGGGTGACAGTCTGCTTCCGATTCGATTCTGGCTGCGGAAAGACATCTGTTATGATTCGGATTTTCCTTGACTTCCGTCGTCCGCCCCTTCGACCACGTCTTCGTCGGCAGGTAGAAATACCGAGTTTCTTTAAGTTTGTCACCGTCTCGGTTGACAAAGACTGGTGTGAATGTCTGAGGGCCATAAGTTCCGGCACAGAGTAAACACATTTTGGTTGGCCGTCAATATAGGAAAAGGTGCCTACCTGAGCGTCATCATATGAAGTGGGTGGGCTTACTGCAGCCGGATCCATGATCTGTCTATGTAGACAGCTTCACTCTGCGGTGCTCACAATTAATTGCAGACACACAGCCCGGAGTCATGGTGAGCAGTATTCACTTTTCAGGTGGCAAGGTCTCGTCAGATTCAATCCGGACAAGTAATGTCGAAATATGACAAGTCCAGCGTAGCATCACAAAAGTTTTTTCCATCAATGGAAAGAAGTGGTCCTTACTGTCAATACTGGTAGGCAAACAAGCCAGCAGACCTGCTTCATCCTTTGCATAAATCCAAAATTCAAAGAGCTATGTCACAGTCAGCCTTGTCATCATACACCATCATGCCAAATTGGGTGTTGATAGACTTAATAGTCTCCAAGAAAAATCCAACAAAGTTTTTCACGGACGCCCGGACGGACGACACGGGTGAGTACATAGACTCACTTTTGCTTCGCATGTGAGTAAATAAATAATTTACATATACTCAAAAATACATACACATACATCCATTCATTATGTGCACACACAAGCGCAAACACTAATCCCTTATGTTAAAACCACTTCATTTATGGCTACAGCAATGATTACTCTACCTTTCTTAAACCATGGATAAAGCGAAACACAGAGCTGGAAAGACTATGTGCAGAGGGCACAAAAGCATAGTCCCTACAGTGGCATTTGGAACGCATTTCACATTAGAGGTAAGAACTCAACAACTCCATAGTTTGGGCCCATCATGCCAGGAGCATAAGGCAGGTCCGACCCAGACAAAACTTTATGAGAAACTCACCTGCTCATTGAGGTCTCTGTTGCTCTGAGCCAAGTCGTCCTTCTCTTTGATCACCATACTCTTCTCCTTCACTGGCATCACCAAATGGCAGTCCATGAGTAAACAATGAGAAAGGACACGCATCATGCTCCCATTCAACTCTGGCATCAAGTAAATACTTTCCCACAGGACTATACTCCACCCTTGCTGCCATTCCCACATCATCTCTTGCCACAAAGGAAAGACACAGACTAGCTCTCCAATCCTACTCTACCTTATTGTTCTAAATTAAGTGGCAGCTGTCAGCAGAGCCACAAAGTCATTACTTGAATACTATACTTAGAACAATAAGACAGAGGAAGGAAATGCCAGAGGGAGCACAAGGGACTTAGCTAACAGCTCGTTTGGTACAAGAATGGCAGCAAGAAGCAGAGATGAGGAGCTTGAGACATCATACACTGATGATGTTCTACACTGATGATGTTCTACACTGATGATGTTCTACACTGATGATGTTCTACACTGGTGATGTTCTACACTGATGATGTTCTACACTGATGATGTTCTACACTGGTGATGTTCTACACTGATGATGTTCTACACTGATGATGTTCTACACTGATGATGTTCTACACTGATGATGTTCTACACTGATGATGTTCTACACTGATGATGTTCTACACTGATGATGTTCTACACTGATGATGTTCTACACTGATGATGTTCTGAGGCAGGTAACAGCTAGGGAATGAGCATGTGGTATCCAGAAGGTAAATACACATTCACTGCAACAGAGTGAAATGCAAAGCCCTGCAATTTATCTTTATCTCTGTCCATGCAACAAGTACCTTATTTGCTGACAATAGCTGCAATAGGAGATATTTGTCCATCCACTATCAGTACAAAAAAGCAATCCTCATTTGTTCAAGTCTACTCCAGTACACACACACACACACACACACACACACACACACACACACACACACACACACACACACACACACACACACACACAATTTCCAAAATGTGTTTGGGCCTGGGGTGGCAATGAAATTAATCGAGTTACATCTATTGGATGATGAATGAACTTGTAAATTATGAAACAAATATACAAGAAGTTCAAACACTCTCCCTGACCTACCATCCACCAAAATGTTTGCAGACTTGAGCTCTACCAACTCAAGGCACTTGCTGTTCAGCTTTGGAATTATTATAGCTTTTTTGGTGTCTTTGATGTTTTGGAATCCTTCATAAGCCCCGTTTCTTTTCCCAGATTCTTGCACAGTACACAACAGTTGGAAAGAGGATCAGCATTATCTTTTCACAAAAATAATACAAACAGAAATAAAGACTTACATTCTCCTTGACTTAGCAATTTCAAGTACCGCACACTCCTCTTTTTGGTTTCCTCTAACTCCTCCTGGAAAAAAAGCAATAGCATCAAAATTTAGCACAGCTAGCTCATTGCAGCCACATCTCGTTTGATTAATAGTAGAGAGATATAGTGGGGCTATCATTTTCAAGTGAGACTAGCAGCTCCTATGCATTCTTTGATGAGCAGATAATACAAGGACTCCAATGGTTGCTCTGCTATGCTTCTTCACAATCAAGAGCTACTAGGGAGATATGCTTCATTTAGTTGTTTCTGCAAAGCATCTTTGGTAATGCCTTTTTGAACAGCAACCACAGTACATTACCTCAAAGGAAGCATTGAAGACAACAGTCTTTCTGGTACATATAAACGCATGATTTATAACACTACCAAAAAATCTTGTACATAGCAGTCACCTAGGTTAAAATATAAAAGAAAATGATAATGTTGCCTGGTTTCATCTTCCATCCAGAAAAAAACAAAGCTTCTGAGCTTCCACGCAAACATGCGATCTACCCTTCATATAACTCGTATCAAAAATGAAATTTGGAAATTAAATTTTAAAAAGAACAAAAACAACATCAATTGCAATCAACAGAAAAGGGCTTTTGTTATGAATTGAATGTGCCGAATGGTGTATGCACGTGATTTTGTTTTGACTGTGATTACTTTTAGCACGAGTTGGTGACATAGTGACTGAGGAGTGTTCAGGTGTGAGTGGATGATCCGATTGATTGAATATTTGTCGAGTGAAAGCGGTGTACGACACTCGAGCGAATGAACCCCAGGGAGAAGGGTGAGTGGTGATTTGATCTGTTATCATGCTATATTGTAAATACCACGGATGTATGATAATTGATAGTGAAGAAACGGATGAGTTAGTTTGCACTGTTTTCAGGGTTCTTCTGCATGGTAACGAGTCGGGGAAACCCGAACAGACCGCATGAGCACGTGTAGACAGATTGTCAGCGGGGCCCGCATGTTCTCCTGTGAGCCCTGGTGTGGGTCGGGGCTGTTGAGTGATTGTGACGAATACACTCATTTATATATCTGTGCTGGTGTTGGTGTTTTTTCTTGTTTATTTTCATTGTGCGGGCTAGGCTAACCCAAGGCCCAGTTAGCCGGTCCGTAACAGCTTTGCCATCTTGTGTTCATTTGCATTTCCATGTTCTCTCTTCCTATACGTCCTTTGTTTCCCCCCTTTGCTCTGTCTGGAAGAAGTTTCCCTTTCTTTTGAAAGTTAGACTATGTTAACTGCAGGCACTGACTTTGGACTAACCAAGTGACTCATAATTGGTTCATGAGCAGATGAAATTCCTTTTTCACTACCTGAGAAACACAGAAACACGTAGACGGGATGAACACAAAGCCAAGAATCAGCATCAACTCCCCTTCCCCCCTAAAGTAGGAACATTCCGCCTTGCAAGTCGTCACAGGAGCTATGTTACATACAGCTGGAGAGAAGAGAAACCACTTCCACTCTTGCTCTTGGATTCACCTATGGGATCCATAAAACATCAAAGGCAGGGCCAGATTGTATTCAAGTTAACTGCAAAATGCATGCCTACACCATCCACAAAAGAACTTTTCGAAAAAGAGCAAACAGAGTATCAGCACCACAGTTCCCACAGACCTTTGCTGTCTCCAGTTCTCCCCGAAGAGTCTTGATCTCCTCATCCTTCTGAGCCAACATTTCCTGGTACTTGGAGCTCATGGCATGCTCTGCAGCATAGTGCTGAAATATAACATGCGTCAGTGTTACGACAAAAGAAACATCATTGTGCATGGCAGAGATGACCTCTATCATCTTGGAGAGTTTCAGGAGTCAGCCATTAAAGCAGAATTTGACAGTCTCTATGACACACAGTTAGCAGGCAGGCTAATTTACTTGCAATGTCTGCCCAGAGCAATGCTCTTTTCTTACAGTGGGTCTTGTTCAAGGGAGCTATCAAATCGCAATACATCTGTGCTCTTGGTCAGTTTCATTGCAAGCTTACTGCTGTGGCAGAACACTTTGACAGAAATCTATTTCCACTAGAGAAGTATTCAATGAATACTTACTCAATGTAGCTATTAAAGGAAGAGGAGTGAAAGAGGGAGGATGGAGAGAGAAAAAATGAAAAAATGAAAAATGGTGGGAGAAAGAGCGACTGCAAAGCCTGACCATATCAAGACAGCCTCTGATAGGCAGCTCAGCAAACCTGTGTCTTGAAAGTGTCTCCTCAGCTAAACAAGGAGATACGAAACAGCATTTTGATGAGCTATGTAAACAAAACAGAAAAAGCTAAGTACTTCAGGGGAGCAAATAAAAACAAGTCTTAGGGGGAAAAATTGCAATCATTATTGAAATTATGAGAAAACTCCTGATAGAAGTGACATTGCAGGTCTCTCTGCCTGCCCAAACAGCCGCATCTCACTCTTCCCTGTGGAAAGACTCATGCTGTTGACAGCCAAATGTGCCCTGCTGGGATCGGAGAGGAGGCTGCAGGACCCACCTTCTGGTACTCCTCCTGGATTTTCTCCTGCCGCAGTATGCGGGAAGTGTCCTCCTCCACCTTGCTGAAGAACTTCTTGTCTTCCTCTGTGGCCTCCCGTGGTGTGTCTGGCGTGGGAGGGACTCGAGCCTCTGCATGACCTGTGGTAAAACTGTGACTGCAGGATTCCACTAAAAGTATGCAAATAAAATCCAAGAAGATAATTCAGGTAAAACTAGAAATTTGCAGACTTTAATAAAATGAGCCATTTTTCTCTTTTAGTAAAGACTAAAGGACTCTCATAATACCTCAACTCTCCAATACTTTACAGCCATTGATTGAAAATTCTGTGAACATGATCAAGACAAAATTTCTGAAGTTGAACATTCATTCATAAAGGCAAAAACAATATGATTCAAATAAAATGTCAAAACCATTCACAGTAATCAGTCTTAACTCTTTTCGAACACTTGATACAAAACCCTCATTTAATCCTTCATTCTACCTTGGGGCAAGACTGATCAAAATATGCCCTCTATTAACAAAACTATCAAATCATTGATCCAAGTTACTTTGTAAAATAACTGTTCAAGAGCCATGACATGTTAAGGCCCCACAAAAAAAACTGGAGGTAACAGTAACATGGCAGAAAAAAAAGGGGTTGGTAGGTCTGCCTGAACTTAAATTATTTTTGTTTTAGAAGAGGCCTGCTGGAACATAAGTAAAGTTTCTCTTTCACATAAAAAGCTTCATAAACATTAATAGTGGATTCTCCAAGTGTTCATTGGGCAGGGAAGATGGGACAGCATGCAGTCCATTGTTTACTGTCAAAAAGAAATTTTTTTTATAGTGTCTGCAGAAGAAAAAAAAATTGGGTTGGTTGGGTTGCTGTAACCACACTTTTTGGGGCGGGCCTAACATATGTTCATTACATACAAGAGTGCAAGTAACAAATGAACAAGGCAGCTGTTTGAAATGCCTGCATCATAGGAGATCCCAGTAAAGTCATTCTTTGCTTTGCAACAGCACTCACTTGCTGTGCGGTGTGCTCCCTCCTCCCCATATTGGTTGAACTCTTCCAGACTCATTGTGACTGGCTTGTCCTTCTTCTTCTTCTTCTTTCCATCCTTGGCATCCCCTCCTCCACCGCTCTCCACTGCCGGGTGGATCTCTTTCGAGACCTAACAGCAAAACAAAGACAGGCTCATTATCAATATGTTGCACATTTCAAAGATTTAACCTTTAGGACGCCGCCGGCGCATTGATGCGGCACAGCGTACATTCCCCAGACGTCCGCCGGCGCATCAGTGCGCCGAACAATAGTGACATGCTCTGTTTACTTGCCTAACGCGACCTTCGAGTCATGCTGTTCTAAAATTATCCGTCTCGTGCAGTGATCATGTGGCAATGAGATCCACCATTTTGGTGATCAAGAGAACCTGCCGCAAATTTTCTGCGAATTTTCCCACGAAGTTGCGTCTTCGTCGTTTGTGAACGGGACTTTTTTCGATGCCAGTATGGCGACTGACAAAGAAGTTGAAGCACCTGTGGAGTTATTTTTCGATTCTGACTCTCAGAATACGAATTCGAAGGCTTTACTGACGTTGATGTGATGGGAGATGGAGGGATAGAGGGCAAGCACGTGCTTTGACCGATGTGTTATGGTCTGTAGATCGAGAGGAGCGGAAGCTTGATTCAGATGAAAATGACTCGGCTGACTTCCCTAGCGTAAGTAATTGTAGGATTTTTTTTATTTGTTTTACCTTAAAACATTTTCAGATGTATCTCCATTACTTGGAGACTCTATGCACTTTTGCATTTTCATCAAAAGCTGTTGTATTCTTGAATAAATAGAGCAGTGTAGGAAAACACAGTGAATTTGTTTGTTTTTTGTTGTTGTCTGTGTTCCATGATTTTTTAGCAGCTGAAAAAAACATTCTATGGCATTTTCACTAATTGCACCATGTAGGCAATCCATTTTTCTGCTCACCCTCCAAAAATCTACTTCAAAGATTGAATAAGTAATAAATGAAGATTTTTTAAGTAAACATGGTGCCGAATTTGACCACACATAATAAAATTTGTGGCTCTGGGGTAAAACAATGAGGAAAATTGGCGGTGCCCTAAAGGTTAACTCATTCAAGGCGCAGAATTTCTAGTGCGTCTGTCCCCTGGAATCGCAGGAAAATGGACCAAGTTTGAAAAATCGTTGTAAAATAAATACTGTAGCTACAAAGCTAAACGTGGTATGGCTAGAAAGGTCTTTATTTGCCAAAACTAGCCAAATGCTGCACTTTGTCGAGCTAAGAAAACACTAGACTTGCCATGAAAGTAAGTAGAGTCACTATTTTGAAAAAATTAGGTCCTTGACCCAGCTCTCTTTCTCATAGTGCCTACTGCTTGTTTCTTGGTCTAGAGCTCTAAAAAAAAAAGTGAACTTCAAAACATGGCACAAAAACGCACTGGAGAAATTTTGTGTTGATTGTGTGTATTAGTCCTGAGTTACAACCAATATGAGCCTACAATGAACTACCCAGCAGCTGATGGCGAGTTCGACGTAGTTTCATCCTCGCTCTGATACATCATCATTAGCGAGAGGAAAATCACTAATATCATCATCATCATGAAAGGGATCATCACAAAAACACACTGGAGAAATTTTGTGATGATTGTGTATATTAGTCCCGAGTTACAACCAATATGAGCCTACAATGAACTACAGAGCAGCTTATGGCGAGCTCGACCTCGTTTCAGCCACATTGACAACTTCGCTCTCATCCTCGCTGTCTGATACCTCGTCATTAGCGAGAGGAAAATCACCACCATCATCATCATCATGAAAGGGATCATCTACATCAGTTCCTATCTCATACAAAGCATTCACTTCAGCATCAGAACCCTCCTCTATAGCAATTTCCACTCGTTCATCCATCTCGCGCTGCAATCGACGCTACGCCGCCATTGCTGTTTACTTCGCGCCTCGTAGTGCATTGCTGATAAAATTTATGGTCTGGCCGGGAAAGATCTTTGTGTGGATCTAAAGCTGGCAAACCATAGTACAGAGACGAATTCAAGACTAGGCTAGTTCCCTATACCATATTTTCCTTGTTGCAAGCGGGCAAAAATATGCTAATGTGGTAGCCTCTATTGAGGCTACGCGCCGCTAACGACTATGTTCGGCGCGTAGCCTCATATGAGGCTACGCGCCGCGAATGAGTTAAAATAAGCATGGAGGAAATGTCAACAGCTATGATGAGATGGAAGAGAAGGGGTGGACATTTGACCATTTTTTTAATACAAAAATTGTATTTAATAAAAAAATGTATTTAATAAAAAAAATGTGGAGTATGCACATGGGGAAATCCATTTTATTTTATAAAAACCGCTGGCGCTGAACCTCCAGGTTTCGGCACAACAACAAAAAAGATCGGGTTCGAACCCGCAACCTCTCGAGAGAACTATTGATGCATTCAACATACATCTTTGACGGTACTACTATTGACCGCAATACCCCGCAATACCCACAAATATACCGCAATACCACCAAATATGCAACTCGTACTTGCGTCAAATCGCCGTAGTTTGATGTTTGCTTCGTCCAAAGAACATACGTTACATAGACATAAAGAAGCGTCACTCCGCGATTTTAAGCAAGACGAGATTTAGAGTTGCGTCCCTTGTTTTGGTTGGCTGGCAGGCGAAATCAATGCTTGGAGCGATTATGCTCTAGCTACCTATTTTATGAGCCAGTGAGTCTCTCAAATTGACAATAAACTGATGACTGCTCTAGTGTTTAAACTGCCAAGACTTATCCGACAGGCAAATGAAGACAACGAGTTTAGATCTGATAGGTGGTCATTCAATGATCATAGTATACTATGTTTGGCCAGAAAACAACATTGAAACTGATGCGATGTTTCGATATCCTAATACGCTCAAAATACTTCTACTCAATTTTGAGACACATGGGTCGCCAAAAACCATACAAATTCAACTAAACTTTCGGACCGATACACAGAAGCGACCGCATCACGAAGGGACGTAACTCTCGGTAAAACAGTCAAACTACGGCGATCGCATTAGATCAGTCTTGGCAGCGTTCAGCGGGCTAAGTAAACATCAAACTACGGCGATTTGACGCAAGTACGAGTTGCATATTTGGTGGTATTGCGGTATATTTGTGGGTATTGCGGGGTATTGCGGTCAATAGTAGTACCCAGATTTGATAAATTAATGCTGTTCAAGGGTTACATTTTCGAAACGAAACGACCCGCATCGTAAAAAATCCTTCTGTCTCCTTCACCAACGTTCTGGAAATTATTCATTCTCGCATGGGTTCCCCGAAACTCTAAATGACGTCAATCTAAAAAGATACCCATAATTTCTGCTGTTACGTCAATTGAAATGTTGAGACAGAAAGCTTCTAAGTGGGACTGAATTTCAGATCGTACATGCAAATGACGTCATGCTATTAATGACGTCAAATTTGGCTTTGCCGTCAAATGTCATTTCAATAATTTTTCGACCGGTAATTTCGAGAATACGACCTTAGAAAACCACTTTCTCTTCAAGCCTCGATTCTGAAAATTTGATACATTCAATCGGACCTAACTTCCAGTTAGTGTGCAAAATCTCAAGGAAATCCGTCCAGTAGTTTTTGAGATATAAGCCGTGGAGACGGGACAGACAGACAGACAGACAGACAGACCGACAGACAGACTAATAAAGTCTGTAGGACCTCCACTAAACCTGGAGGGATAAATTCATATTTTTCTAGTATATAAATGTCTTATGCCTATTAAAAAAACATATTATATTATGGATTTTTCTCGGAGACTATTAAGTCTATCAACACCAAATGTGGCATGATGGTGTATGATACACCATCATGCCACATTTGGTGTTGATAGACTTAATAGTCTCCGAGAAAAATCCAACGTTTAAGTTTTTTACGCCCGGATGCCCGGACGGACGGACGGACGACACGGCTCAGTACATAGACTCACTTTTGCTTCGCATGTGAGTCAAAAATCAAAGAACAACACAGTAGAAGGAAGAGGCAGAATGGATGAGACCAAAGGCAAAGAGAAGGACAGATAAATAAAGATTGGATGAATGATGACAAGACCGATAGGAGTCAGAGTGAGTGTTTGAGTGAGTGAGTGTTTGAGTGAGTGAGTGTTTGAGTGAGTGAGTGTTTGAGTGAGTGAGTGTTTGAGTGAGTGAGTGTTTGAGTGAGTGAGTGTTTGAGTGAGCGAGTGAGTGAATGAGTGAGTGAGTGAGTGAGTGAGTGAGTGAGTGAGTGAGTGAGTGAGTGAGTGAGTGAGTGAGTGAGTGAGTGAGTGAGTGAGTGAGTGAGTGAGTGAGTGAGTGAGTGAGTGAGTGAGTGAGCGAGTGTTTGAGTGAGCAAGCAAGTGAGTGAGCAAGTGAGTGAGTGAGCGAGTGAGTGAGCAAGCGAGTGGAGACAGAATAAATAAGAGAGTAAGGAGGAAATGAAGAGGGTAGAATAGAGACTGAGAAAGGCTAACCAACTATCAAAACAACCTGCTTCTCTTGCACTTGCTTCTCCTTGAGGATGCGGCTCTCCAGCAGTGCCACCTGCAGGTCCTTCTCAAACTGTTCCTGCACAAACTGTAACACAATGACATCCAGTATGAGAGATTGTAACACCACCACCATGAAACGTTACATACATAAATTAAAATCCTGCAAGGACTACTGGACCATGCACGGACAGAGTTATGCAGATTGCAATGCCACAATCAAGAGTAACATAATTATACCAACAATAACTGCGAATATTGCCACTAATATTCCATGACAAACTACAACACTGCAGACGCTGTTGGTGTTACAGAATTAGTAACCCCCACAATAACATCACTGCTGCCCTGACAGCATCACCTTATACCATTACTGACATCCACTGTTGAACAAAAAAACCCTTATAAACTGCCTTATGCTGACAGCAACTGCACTAACATCCAGAGTCACCAATACTCTGACTTTGCAAACATTTGAATTTGGTTTTTTTAATGTAAGCAAAACATTTTAAATTACACAATATACACAATGGCTTTTTTAAAAAGCTTACTTTGCTTAAGAAAAACAATCTATGTTATACATTAAAACGTGCCATATATGATATAATTTTAGCACTGAAAGAACAAAATGTGAAGTCCCACTCACCTTCTCATCCTTTTCATGCCAGGTCTCCCACTGCTCGTCCTTGCCAGGCCTGCCCTTGCCCGTCTTCCCCTAGGGACCACAATGTGTGACAGAGTGATAGAGATGGCTTGCGGTTGCAGTACACAGAATTTATACACGACACCCAAGTGGCATCGAAATTCAATCTTACTCAAAAGTGCTTAAAACCTTAATTTGAATTATGACTGGTGAAAAGTCTGCTGCAGCAGCATCACAACCATCATCCCCACAACTTATGTTTTTCCCCAATGAAAGCAGCCCCCAACATAACGTAAGGGGCTGACCTTGCGGCTCAGGTTGGTTCATCAGGTGCCACATACATACAGATTTTGTCCCATCAGGACAGCACCTTCCATTATTAGAGTAACACCGAGAGTATGCTCCCTCTGTTATGCTTCTACTGTAATGGGCGGGGCATGAATGCAGGGGGGGGGGGGGGGGGGGGGGGGGGAAGGAGACAGATATGGATGGACCAGGGTGGTGGAGCAAGGAAGTGGTATGAGGCAAGGTCTTAGGAAGAATAATGTTGTGAAAGAAAATGAGAGAGAGAGAATGGGGGGTGGGTGGGGGTGGGTGGGATGGAGTGAAGTGGGAGTGCATTGTGGGTAGATAGCATTTATTCAAGTGAAAAACATAATTTACACAAGAAGTAGAAAATTTTACATAATTTTAGGCTTCTATTTTTGCCTTTTCTGGCCATGCTGCAAAGAAAACAAATTGAAAGGCATATTTCTCTATCCATTCTCAGTCTTTCCTTTACATAATAACATTTCCATGATTTCTACAGCAAAAGGCAGAGACTCAGCTGCACCATCACAGCTGCTGGTACAAACTCCACTAAAAGATAAACCATGATAAGCAGTTATCTTCATCATCTCCACTTTTATATCTGTTTAAGGTTGCAGCAGACTCCAGCTCAAAATAGAATCCAACTGGTCTGACATTTTGTAGTTCCTGTAATCTATCTGTTTGTTTGTTTGGGTTCTTAAAAACTGAATCAGTGAATGTGCATCTTGTTCTGTGGCAAGAATAACTTGCACCCGTTGAATTACATAATTGCAAATAAAACCATGCATCCAGAAACTTTGTTAGAGAATTTGGAGCTCTCTTGCTGATTTGATGAATAATGACTATCTACTCTACAGGATCAACATTAATCACGAAACTTCAAATGTCAATGATCCGACAATATTTTTGTTAGAAGGAAACACGGAAAGAGCACGAAGTATTCAGCGCTTAAAATGGAGAAATTGTCTTTCAGAGCAATATTCATTTATGACTGACCCTGTGATCTCGAATGCGGCGCTTCGCTTTAGCATTCCTTCCATTTTATTGTGTTGTTGCCATGCACTAGCAGACGAGCTTTTCATACCACTTGATGAGTTTATCCGCAACTCGTATCAGTGCTAAACTGTTTTTCTAAAGTTGTTAATATATATTCATTCATACAATTTAGTTACGATGGAGAAACAAGATATTTAACAAAAGGATAACTTGGAATTGAAAGTGACGTGCAAATTTGTACCAACACAGATCACGGAAAACTCACTTCTCCATGATCGGAGTCATGTGGTCCTTTCTTCTTCTTGTTCTTTTTCTTCTTTGCGGCAGCACTATGCTGAGATTGCTTTAAGTTATCCTGAGGCTTCTTACTCTCCTCAACATCCGAATCATCGTCAACTTTCAGTAATGCAAAGCGAGACTGCTGAACGGGAATTGCCGCCTTCGCCATTGCGACTTATTGGAATGAAGAGTGACAAAGCTACAAGGGGAACTACTCTGATTTTTACGTATTTTATTACCTCCCTCGACCCGTACTCTACACAGATCACCCAAGGCTAGCTGCAGAGATGATCAACCCTACCCAAGCTCTCGTGCCACGTTCTTAGGGAAATATTCGGCCCTTACTACTTCCCTCCACCTAGATGTAATGAAATGCTCATTAGCCTCAAGAGACTATGGTACTACTGATCTACACCGTTGACATATCCCATCTTCCAATGAGTTCCCCCACCCCACACCCACCCATCGAGCCCAGATTTTGACAGAATATAGCTACATCGACTTAGTAGATAGATGATTATGTGAAATATGGCTTGAATCACACTGGAATGAAAACAAGGCCAACATTTTACTTCTCATACAGATGAAAGGGGCTGCACACTTGCAGACGTACCTGAAACATCACGTAAATGCTACAGGTAACAGTGTCTGAGGATTCCATGGCTGGAGAATTACAATGCATTCCCAAAATTGTTCAACATCACAAACACAGCAACAGAAATCATCGTGCCCTGGAATTTGAAGGGCAAGACATCAGTGCCGACGTCAATGCCCAGTATAGAGTAGGTCTGGGAGCTTCATTGCCATCTGGAGAGGGTTTCCTGCACTGTCAAAAGGAGATAATGTGTGGATTTGTGAGTTTTGAACACATGCATTTGTGTTTGGAGAGGGGGCAGGGAAAGTCCAGAATATGGTACTGAACTGCAAAATCTGAACAAGCTGCGCTATTTTATAGGCAACCACAGAGCTGGCCGGTAGCAGTACCGGAGATCACAACATCTGATGAAAAATGACACAAGAATCTGAATGCAGATTGCAGATCTTTTTATTAGGCAGAAACAGATATTGTGGCACGATCATGCAAGCTAACTGTTAGTCTCAAATAATGATAGAAAACAAATCAACATGATTAATGAGTGAAAACAGAAGTAATGCAAATTAAAATGAGTGTTCAGTAAGTTAAGTAAGTCATTCGGGGGGAAATACAGGAGGTCAATTCAACAAGAGTTAGAGTGCAGAGGAAGTAAAATCCCAAGCACCATCTCTGTGCCCTTATTTCGATTGCTTTTCATTTCTCCATTGCACAACAAGAGCCTTCTGGCACAATCTGATTTAACAAATTGATGATAAGGCAGAGGATGTAAACACCCTCATCAATCATGACTAAAGTATAAGCAAACACAGAACTTATGGAGGAGATCTATTACATAAAGTAGTTCACAAAAGTGTATCAAAAAGACACCTTGTTTTCTAGCCAAACTTAAATTCCATATGACCTACGACTGGACCTTCATAATCATCAGATCCTTCTTCATAAATAGTATGCCATGTATGGAACACTCCGCTCAATGCAAAATCTACTCCTGGGCATCTGCAATCACTTCCTCCATAGCCAAGATAAGGGATCTGGAAGAAATTTGAACTGATGATTGAAAAATAAAGAGGAAACTTCTTGCCTCTGGCAAGGACAGTGCAACCAGTGCATGAAAAATAGCTTTCTTAGTGCAGATTTTAGCTTTCTGTCCTCATTGACAAGACTGAAAATTATTGAGATACCCCACTTTGTACAAAGTATCTCATCATTTTCCTGCAAACTGTCATGAGGCAAGGCAAAAGATTTGCCAGTTTACTAAAGGCGTTACTTGTAGTGTAATTTGGATCCTTCTAAAGCATGCATATCATCTACTTAGTTGTCTGGAAGACATGACTTTGTAATGCACCTAGATATGTTATAGAACATGCAACCAAGAAAATCCTTATTGCCTCCTTGTGTACAACCTTTCAAAGGCAGTCAGGAATTAATTACCTCTCAATGAACAAGTCCATGTATTCACTTCACAAAAGCCCGGCAGAAGACATGAATGCAAGATATACTGCATGTAGAAGCAATACTGATGGCAAACATCAAACCCCTTTTCAGCAACATTCAGCAATACTTGCAATGACACTGGAATGTTAAAACTGCAACAGAACGGAAAGCCAGACCTACATAACATGAATGTACTGCTTTACTCTAGCTTAGCCACAATACCCAATATCACCTTTTTATGTATAATGAACGTCCTGTACTCTACATGCGAAATTCATGCAACAATATCACAGAAATGAAAGAGAACACAGAGTGTACAGCAATTTTCAGCTGGGGGAAAAAACCCACATGCACAAGCGGGGGAAACCCACTTGCATCCATAACGACATGCGTACCGTAAACATTTTTAGTTTTTCCGACTATTTTAGGCAAGTTTCAACATTTAGATAAAAGTTCAACCAATCACCAAAACAATTCAAAAACAAATCTATCAGAAACAGGGTGTTAAAAGCATAACAACATCTTTACCTTAACAGAAGCTTCACACACACACACACACACACACACACACACACACACACACACCACACACACTCACACACACATCTTATAAACTAGAGAGGCACTAGAGTTTTGCATCTTTTATTTTGGTACAAAGTCCTTCAAACTTTTGAGAAAGATAAAAAGAAGAAAACATGTGATGTGTTATGGTTTTAAGAGTCATGGCAAACTTTAGTTGACAACTTCAAACTGCTGTGTCATAGTGATGGATGAAACTTCCAATCGTTGACAAAAAATCAGTTCTGTGAACTGTCAAGGAGCTTGGAATATTTCTAGCCATTTCTCTGTGAACCCTTCCATCACATTGCTCACCCCTTGTTTTCTACTACCACGAGTAATACACCACTCAGTTTTCCACATGGTGCACTACAATCCTCATCTATGTCACACATGCACTGACAAGACACATGATGGTGCACTACAATCCTCATCTATGTCACACATGCACTGACAAGACACATGATGGTGCACTACAATCCTCATCTATGTCACACATGCACTGACAAGACACATGATGGTGCACACTCTACTGAGCAGCCAAGTCAAAGAGAGCTTGTGATTTTTCTTGTCTTCACTGAATGCATGTCCCTACCTCAAGCACACACACACTCACACACACACACACACACAAACTTCACACACACACACACAAACTTCACACACACACACACACAACCACTCACACACACACACACACATATACACACCACACTTCACACACACACACACACACACACACACACACACACACACGCGCACACACACACACACTTCACACACACACACACACACACACACACACTCACACACACACTTCACACACACACACTTCACACACAACCACACACACACACACACACACACACACACACTTTACACACACACACACACACACACTTCACACACACACACTCACTCACACACACACACACACACACACACACACACACACACACACACACACTTCACACACACACACACACACACACACACACACACACACACACACACACACACACCTCTCACACACACACACACACACACACACACACACACACACACACACACACACACACACACACACTTTTTTCCATAATGAATGAGGTACTTCTTCACATTTAACATTTAATTACCTATTTCAAAGAATTAAAGGTTGCAAATTCCAAAAGAAGCTAATGGAGCTAATGGTAAATTTTCTATTGCAACAACAGATTAATTTTTTAAACACCATCTTGCCTGGAAATCAGTTGTGCAAGCAAAATTAAATGAAACATAATATTTCAGATCCACACTTCACATAACTAATTTCTTCAGGCAAATAAACAATTGGATTGCAACAATATGTTCTGCTATTGCACATTATCTACTAATCATATAATCAAGGCAACCAAATGGAATAATACTACAAGTGTGGTTGGATTAAACTGAGAAAACAATCAAAACATCATTTAAAGAAAAAAACTAAATTAATTTCTACTGTAAACATCATGGGCGAAACTCCTACACATTTGCCATTTTTATACATTGGCACCAAGGGTGAGTAAAAATCAGTGGTAATTGATTAACAGCTGTTCTTGAAACTCAAAATTAGTTGCACTGATGTTGACAAGTAAAAAGCAGAGGCATGTGTAATACAAATGCCATATTCACAATCTATAAACATTTACAGTTATCAAACAAACAAACAAACAAACAAACAAGCAAACAAACAACTTCCCAGCAGTTGCAATGAAGCTAAACGTCCTCAAACTTCAGTAAACATGGTGTGCCTTTCACAGCCATGTCCAGTGGCTTGTTGTCGAAAAGAGGCAGGCGAGTCAGCGTGCCAACACAAAAATAATTCCTACAGACACACAGGAAGGAGGCACAAGAGACACCTTAAAATAAACAGCAGCATACATCCTGACAGTGCCCTGGGCCCTGTATTTGACTGTCAATGCTGGTTTCCGAGACACAGCTCTCCATTAAACAAGAGCTTTGATACTGACAGTGCCCTGGGCCCTGTATTTGACTGTCAATGCTGGTTTCTGAGACACAGCTCTCCATGGAACAAGAGCTTTGATACTGACAGTGCCCTGGGCCCTGTATTTGACTGTCAATGCTGGTTTCCGAGACACAGCTCTCCATTAAACAAGAGCTTTGATGCTGATGAATTTAGCTACAACATCCCATGGTGCATATTTTGCATTGTCATTTCAATTGCGCCTTCAAAGACAGCTTCAGAGTTCCCTGCAAAAATATTTCCAAGAAACACTGGCAATAAAGATTTTCAACAAGTGTGTCCACAGTTCTACTATGAAAGGTTATCTGACCTCATAATGATCATCGCAAAAAATATTGCAACGGTCATCAATGTCTCACTTCCTCATGAGAGAAACTATGCCTCAAATAACAGCTAATAACCTCTATATCTTTCTTACTCGACAGATATGAACTAGATGAATGAAAGACGAATAAAAAAGGGTGTGGGGCAAGTGTGATATTCCCCAACTACAGATATCTATAGTGCTCCATGAGTTATAATCTGTTTCTTGTCATACAAGTGCCTCTCAGCGCAAGACTCCGTGTAGTCTGGTCAGTCTGGCCCCACACTGACCTGACATCACACCCAGGTCCACTGTCATGACACACTGCTGTCAGGTTTGTCATAACTTAGCACTAGGCCTGCTCTGAAGCCTTCTCGCCCTGAATGGAAATATTTTATACAGCACCAACCGTGCAGCTGCCCTACAGAGGTCAGAAAACTGAACACAAATTAATGCAAGACTCAACTCTGTTCTTGATACTCTCAGTAAAGACCAACAAGCTAAGTCAGCTTTCTCTTCCAGAACCATTTGAACGACACAGTGAAAATGAATGAGCAGAAGACAGACTTATGTGTAAGTACATAAATTGTCATATTACCAAAATAAGCCAACATTCATATCAAAAGTTGCTAAAATGCTTCACACAAACTCTCTTTGTCAAATCAGATAAAGTATGAGGAGGTATGTTGCCCAAGATCTCGACACTTTCTCCCTCTACTCTGCAATCAATAAATGATAATAGCTAGCTATTTTTCTGATTAAATGTAATGCTGATATACCAGCATTGCAAGATCTGAATAACACTCCAAAAAAGTAAAAACCCAAACTTTTTCTCTTTCAAACAATTTTAACAGTGGCACCGAGTCAACAAAATCATGTTTTTTTACCCCATTCCTGCACCTGTAAATAATTTACAGGCTACAGCTAGTCTTGTACCCAGCAATGGTGCATGTTTCAGCACCATGATAACATCAGATTCTGGCTGCATTTCAGGTCAGCAGCTGTGTACCATGAGATTCTTGAGAGAGAGAAAAAAAGGGCATATTTTCCGTGTTTCCATGGAGCCAACAACTGAGCTTGCCAGGGAGATTGGCATGATGAGGCAGTTGCAGGGTTTGAGTCCCTTAGCAGAGGAGGCTCCCCCATTACTTTGATGGCACACTGCCATGGATGTACAGCAGTGAACACCAGTCCAACAGTCAGTGGTCAAGTACAGCCACTCTTTCTCACTCTAGCAACAGCCTGGCACCCTGCTGTCCTGCCTTGACACAGATGTCACTCTCACAGCAATTGCATCTTGCTTCTCTCCATGGCACCTTGCAAGCCTCGCACTCCATCAACCACCACAGCAATGAACACCTACGGATAACAGCAAGAGACAGAGCCCACACACATGGGTCAGACTGGATCATATGCTTCTTTCCATCAACTCACTGAAGTGGACAGCACACGCCTGCACTCAGTTTCCCTTCTTTGTACTCAAACCCAAGTTCAGAGTTGGAGAGATCACTGGCAAATTACATATTGCAGCTGTTTGAGGAACATCCACATGCCAGAAAGCAAAGTCCTTCAATAATGGTTCTTGGGCTGAGAAGACAAAAGCACCGTCTTCGACACTGGTCAGGAATAAACCCTCCAATTTTGCACACAATCTGGATTACTGACTGGAGGAGTAATGGCAAAATATCAAACAAGCAAGGAACTGTGGTTATATGCTGCTCAGTAACCAACACAAAAGGAAATTACAGTTGCAGCCCACAGAGGAAAACACAGCATTTTCTGCAAGTGCCTGTAACATAATACAGTGACTTAAATATCATCTTCATTTTGTCACACTTCTGCACACAGAACAGAGAACTATGATTCATTCAATAAAATTTGACACACAGTGTTGCATAAAACTTCCGGACAAAAAGATATGCAAGATCTCGGATTTCTGTCCTTCAATACTTGATGCAGTCATCTTCACTTTGCAGGACAAGCCAACGTGAACAATAGCAGCATGTGATGTTTTTCAACATTTGAATCGCATAATGATTTGATGAAGGTACAAGACAGGATTGAACTTGTGTTGGGACTCTATTGCACAAAATTCTTTGCTGTTTGACAGGATTGTCAGGAGAAGAAAGAGAAAAAGACACCAACATTAACACTCTGGGTAATTCCATGCAGAATCTAGCACAGACACAGAAAGCCAAGTGCCCCTGAAAGACCCCTAGCATAAACAAGCAAATGGTGAGGCCCTTTGCACCTTGCAGCAAAGCGAAGCTTGTGGTGCCTTCTGAAAAACCAAGCCAGACATAACACTGATTCATACATCAAGATATCTTACACTGGACATATTTTGTTTCATTCCTGCACTCAACCTCTCCATCACATGCATTTCTCCAGAGTTGTCAAGTAAGTTTACTCTATGTGACTTCCCATGCAAGCATGTCTCTCTTCAATTTCTGCACAGAGGCAGACAATGATCATTTCGCTTGTCTGTCTTCTTATGTCAGTAGAACTTTAAGAAGACATGTTACATAATATCATGTGTGGATTAGGTTTCCCTGGATATAACCGTCATGCGCTTTACATTCCTTAATATTCCAAGAAGACAGCCGTTCTGTCACATCCTTTTCAGGATATAATTCACATTTGTGGATACTTTGCATTAGATGTAGGAGGCTGTAAAACTCATCCTGCCACTTAGGAGATAAGAACATCCACATCAGGTGGTGCCAACACATTAGAGTGGATGAAAATATATGGGTGTACAGCAAAAGTGCCCTGTGCATGGTGTACATGACCATGTCAAGCACCTTAAGCCCCTGGCGCCATCTATGTGAAGGAACAACCAAGTCCTGATGTGCGAGAGAAACCATGGAGAGAGGAACTGAAACTGTGAGGAGCCACCACTGCAATCACGGCTGTCTTTCAGACTCTTGCACAGTGCAGCACCATCACTGTGCAGACAGGCTCACATCTTGCTCCATAGGTCACTTCTCACATCACACCACATCACAGCTGTGATACATCATGTCACACCAAGGCATGACTCAATGATGTCATCATTGGATGCTGCAGCTGGTGACAGTGGTGATGGTGTTGCAGCAACTGCAGCGCTCATGGATGGGTCTTGGTGGAATCAGGTCAAGGTCTTCATCATCTGGTTCAAGGTCAAGGTTGTAGCCATCCTTAATGAGCTGTTCCCGAATCTCCCTGCTGCCTGCTCTGGACAGGATTGGGGAGTCAAAGTCATCCTCACTGAAACATTTAAGTATTTCACTATAGCAGTAGTGGAAGTAATGGCTTTGGCGTAATGAAGATATATCTCCACCAAGAAGAGAGTATCAAATTATTATTTAAATACCCCTTCTGGACCTATACACATGAATATGCTAACTTGGCACCAAACCAATGACCTACACAACACTGATTCCAACATCATCTGGAAAGAAGGTTCTTCTTTTTAACTTTTGCATTCAGCACATCAATTACTGAAGTACAGATCATATACAGTTATACATTCACAGAATATGCAAACTGTTGAGGAATAAACACACACATACAGACATTTACAGTCTCTCTCTCTCTCTCTCTCTCTCTCTCTCTCTCTCTCTCTCTCTCTCTCTCTCTCTCTCAGAGCACACACTTGGGGCTTCCATAAAAATCATGTAGGTAAATCTCTACTGAAATTGCACTGTTTAGTGAGTGAAGTAGCTGTCTCAAGCAAAATATATCTTCTACTTTCCTCCCATACTGGGTGAGGACTGCCTACCTGTCATCAGACACAATGGTGACCAGAGGCTGTTGATCAGGATTCAAGGGCCCTGCATCATTCCTGCCACTGGCACCAGAAAATCTGCCATGGAAAATTCAGTACATTATTGCATTTACAAGAATTGTATAGTAAGTGAAAACTATTGACAAATGATCAAAACAAATAATACTATACACAATTGGATTTTATTTAGGATTGTGCAGAAAGACAGGAAGATCAGGGAAAGTGAGGGAGGGGGAGGTAAACAAGGATGAGAAGTTGGACAAGAAGGACACAGATAGTAACAATGATAAGGACGGAGATCATGAGATTAAAAGAGGAAAGTTACAATAAGTACAAAAATAAAGAGGATGATTAAACCCTTGAAATATTCAAATGTAAAAGTCACAACGTGTTAGACATCATCAATGAACATCACAGATCTTCAAGGTGACAAGGATGTGAAAATGGGTTGGTCTCCACGCTGCTAGCAGCTGCTTTGACACAAGGAAAAGATCAAGAGGAGGGGGTATTAAGGAGCAGGTACTGCAGCAGAAAATGTGAGTGAGAGTCAAACAAAACACTAGAAAAGACATAGTTCAGTAGCAACAAAGATGGAGCTGTCAATGAAGCCAGGGCTGGAGCAGGGCTGACCTGGTTTTGGGCAACAGGGATCGTCTGGGCTGCTGGTCCACAGCTGCCAGGGGCGTGCCTCGTCTGGCCAGCTGTCTCTGCTTCTCTGTCACACACAACGACAACATCCTTGACAAACCAACAAATAGCAATGTCTGGGAGGCATAACACTAAACAGCATGAAATACGATCTATTCAAATAAGATCCATCTTAAATTGTTTCTGATATAAGTATAGGGCATGCAGAACAGGGTGGTTGTACACCATGAACATTTTAACAACAAAATTGCAGAACAACCGAATGCAATGAATGTAATCTAATGCAATGTAACCCAACAACCTTAGTTACAACATACAAGATACAAGATACTTTATTGTCCTCATTGTACAAGGAAATTCGTTTTGTCGGTGGCAAAAACATAATACATGTATGTATACATACAAAAAGGTAATTTTTATCCTAAAATTAGTTTTAGGAGGGTTAACATGAGTCACTGATTGCCTGATCTTAGCTTGGTCGACAGCAAAGGGAGCTAATCTGGGTAAGCCTCGCTGACGCAGGCCTCCCAGATAAGCACAAATTCCCGCGGAGTGCTCTCCCCTTACTCCTATATAAGCCCGTGCCCAGGGCAACCCGTCAGTTCACTTCTTCAAGTGCTTGGCGAGCTCCTCCTTGCGGGGCAGGTTGGGAGGGTCTCCCACAGTGACTCATGTTAACCCTCCTAAAACTAATTTTAGGATAAAAATTACCTTTTACTCTGGGTTAACATGAGTCACTGATTGCTGAATTTCGAATAGGAGGCGGGTAAGGAGGTAAGAACTCGCTCCGCTGACCAGCGCCCTAATAGTTAATATAGGTGTTAACAAGAGAAGGAGGTTAAGGACTTGTACCATACCACTGCACAAGTTGAAGGACAGCAAAGGGAGCTAAGAAGATGCTGGTCAGGGAGACAAACTGCGCCGCCCAAGCCTCTGCTGGCAGACGCAGGAGATGGTGCACTCGGACGCCACGCTCGCCAGCCCTGTGTCTCAGATAGGGCGTCCGAAAGTGCTGGCTGACGATCAACCAACTGACTTGGTGACGTCCTCCAAAGCTGCACCTCTATAAAGGGCCAACGATGCTGCAATGGCCCGCAGCTCGTGAGCGGGTCGGTGTGGATCAGGGGACTGTACTGAAACATCCCTGATCCCTGAGACAGGTGAATCCTTCGGCACTGGACCCGACGCTCCGCTCTGATGGGTAGCAGCTCTCGAGCCCTCCGGCCGGTCTGCTCCCGGGGAACCAGGAGATCCCACGGACGAGGAACTCCGGAAGAGAAGAAGTGGGGTCAGTCTCCACTGACTCTCCTGTTCCCCTGCGCAGGGTCCACCCCTCTCCAGGGGTATCCGCTGCGTCTTCTCGCGTTTACGCCACAATGGCCCGCGGCTCGTGAGCGGGTTGGTGTAGCTCAGGGGACTGTCCTGAACATCTCTGATCTCTGAGACAGGGGAATCCTCCAGCGGTGAACCCGACGCTCCGCTCCGATGGGTAGCAGCTCTCGAGCCCTCCGGCCGGTCTGCTCCCGGGGAACCAGGAGATCCCACGGACGAGGACTCTGTAGCCGGAAGAGAAGAAGTGGGACAGTCTCCACTGACTCTCCTGTTCCCCTGCGCAGGGTCCGCCCCTCTCCAGGGGTATCCGCTGCGTCTTCTCCAGCCATGATCTGCGGCCGTCTGATATGCTTCCTCAAAAAGGGATGTATCCATGAGGAAATCCGTTGGGTAGCAGCTCTCGAGCCCTCCGGCCGGTCTGCTCTGCGGAGATGTCCTTGCTGAGCCAGGCAGTGGTAGAAAAAGCGGCTCCTCAGGCGTCCTTTGTCCTTAGAGTGCTCTATGTAGCAGGACAGTGCACGGACTGGGCAGAAGGCCTCCTCTGCAAGAGGCTGTATCGTACTGCTGACGGTCAACCTCAGGCAACCAGTTCATGGCAATGGAACCCAGGAAGGTGAGCAATGACACAGATCAGATCTGGTTGAATCGCAGACAATCCCTGCAGTCTGAAAGGGCATGAAGCTCCCTAACACGACCCGCTGTGGTCACACTGCGGAGGTGTTCGTGCTGAGCCCTGCAGCAGTAGAAAAGGCGGCTCATCGGGCTTCCTTTGTCCTTGGTGCGCTCTATGTAGCAGGACAGTGCTCGTACTGGGCAGAAGGTCTCTTCTTCAAGAGGCTGTAATGTGTACTGTGGACTGCCAAACGCTGGCCACCTGTTCGTGGCGATGAAGCCCGGTAAGGTGAGCAGGGACACAGAACCGTTCTGGTTGAATCTTCAGACAATCCCTTCTGGCTGAAGGGGCATGAATCTCACTTACACGGCCCGCTGTGGCCAAAGTGATCAAAACACAGTCATCGTGGTAAGTCTGTCCAAGGAGACTTCCTCGAGTGGCTCAAAAGGCGCATGAGCCAAAATTCCAACCTCTTCGACTGGCACCACCAATCCTTAGTGACTCTCTGGACCACTGCATCGGAGATCCTCTGTCCTCAACTGCCCTCCTGAGAGTCATAACAAGAGAAGGCTCAGACTCTCGACGTACGGGTGAACGATGTTGGAGCCCGGGCTCAGTAAGTCCGCTCTGCATGGCAATTCTTCGGAATCTGAACGTAGCGGAGAAGCAGCAAGAAATCCATGACTTGTTCCACCCCAGTGGAGCTACCAACGGCATCTCGCGGTTGAACTGCTCCAGACGTCGAACCACTTGCGCAATGAGAGGCAGAGGGAGAGACGCATACAGAGCTAGACCTGTCCAGTCCATCGATAGGGCATCTACAGTCACAGCAGCGGCATCTGGCACAGTGGCCACGTACCCCGGCAACCTGCTGCGGAATATCGTTACAAACAGGTCGATTGACACAGCCCGGAAAAGCTAATGACTCCTGGCAAACACGCCCGGGTGCAGCGTCCACTCTGTTGAAAGTGCTTGAGACCGAGACAGTCCGTCCGCCACCACCTGCAAACGCCCGGGCATGTGACGATACCAGTAGATGGATACCCGCTGCACGGACAAACTTAACAGATTTATCGTGAGCAAACAGAGGGAACGAGAAAGGGTGCCTCCTTGATTCTTGATGTGAGCCACCACTGTCGTGTTGTCGGATAGCACCATCACGACATGGTCCTGCAGTCTGTCATTCCACATGTTCAAGGCATTTATCACTGCTACCATTTCAGATCATTGATATGACGGCAGCGCTCCTCTGCTGCCCCGTGTCCTGAGCAGACCTGAAAGACTGGGAGGAGGTGGGCGCCCCAAGCTGCCATTGATGCGTCCGTGCATAAGGAAAAGGTGGCGATCGGCATCTGCAATGGCACTCCCGGCAGTAGCCATGTCCGAGTTGTCCAAGATAGCAGGGCTTGTCGCAGTGTCTCTGACACGACTAGTCGCTGATCCCACAAGCTGACGCACTGCTGCCATAGATCGCTCAGGGCCCACTGTATGGGCCTCACGAAAAAACCGCCCCAAAAGGAATCAACTCTCCTGCCGCCATGCACATCCCAATCCCCTTCGAGATAAATCTGGGGCAGGTGCTGTCCGAAGTAAAAACCGCTGCACCCCATCTGTCCGCTGGACCATTCTGTTGCGGCAGTCGCACTATTCCAGCCGCCGTATCGAAATTCATTCACAGATGAGGGAATACATGCGAGGGTCGAAGTCTGACTTCGCAACGTACACCAAAATTCCCAGACTCTGCAGTCTGTCTATAGTATGAGCAACGGAGATCTGCTGAGAGAGTAGCAGGGTTCGCGTACATCTGTAGAAAGTCGCCCCTATAATTCGACACTTGGACGCTCTCTCGGCGCACGTACTCTACCCCTGTCGAGTAGACGGGTGGAATCCATGGAAGTGCTGAGACGAAATGGGAGAGAACGCACAATGTAAACAATGCCGTCTATGACAATCTCAGCCACGAGCGAGAGAACCCGTGCGAGCGGACCTGTGCATGGACACGCGCAGGTATGCCTCTGACGGGTCTATGCTGACAGTCATTCCCCGGGGCGTACAGACTGCCTCAAAACTCGCGTGGTTCCATCCTGAAGTGCGGAATCTCTATGAAGATAATCAGAGGCTGTGAAGACAGGAGCAAAAAGTGATGGCGACCTCCTGCAATGCCCAGTTGCTTTGTAGAAATCTTCCATCCGCCGCTCAGACGAGTCACAGAAAAACCTTCAAGTACTGACTGCTGTGCCTGTGCAAGCATGACGTCATAGGAGACCTGAGACGGAAACAAGGTTACAGATTCCCGAGTCCGTCATCGCCATCTTGACAGGAGCGTTGGAGCAAGCGCAAAGAGTCATTACGACGAGCGCCGACGAACGAAATAGGAAAGTCTGAGAGTGACCTAGCTTTCCGGCCAAAACTCCAACCCACTAGTTACACAGCGGAGGTAAACAGGCGTGAAGTAGAGGACAGTTTCCATGTTGGACTGCCCTGCTTGACTCATGCGAGCCACGAGGAGCGTCATTCTGGACCGACAAAGTTCGTTCGACGAACCGCCAAAGAAACTGCTCGTGAAGGTCTGCAGCTTGCTTGGGAACAGGGTGGAAAGCGGTGGAAACGTCTCGCGCACTGGGAGCGCCTATCTTCCTGACGCCATCCTCTGGTCGCGCGGCGAATTCTTCGGGAGGAGTCGACGCGAGAATGAAATTCCACCCACCTCGCACCAGAGTAGAACCCACCACTGAACTGTCGCCGGTCTGTGCGCCCTCTTCCTGATGAAGGTGGTCGCTCCTTTCCACTTGGGAAGGTAGAAAGCGTTCTCGCACCTCAGGCGAGCCACGTGGAGCATCCGAACTATGTTCATCCGACGAGTGAGGGGAAGAATGTTTTCTATGGCGACTGCGAGAGCGAAAAACGAGGCTCCTCGCACACATGGCGACTGCCAGAGCGAAAACGAGGCTCCTCACTTGCGCGTCGTCTGCTATGTCGCGTCGAGGAAGAGGACCGAGAACGCTCACGACGGCGGCGCCGCCCAACTGAACGCTCGTCCTTAGAACTCTGTTCGTCCGCCCTGTAGCGGTTTCTCTTCCCCATATTCGCGTAGCTTCTTACTTGTGTCGACCTTCCAGCTAAGAAGTGAACTGACGGGTTGCCCTGGGCACGGGCTTATATAGGAGTAAGGGGAGAGCACTCCGCGGGAATTTGTGCTTATCTGGGAGGCCTGCGTCAGCGAGGATTACCCAGATTAGCTCCCTTTACTGTCGACCAAGCTAAGATCAGGCAATCAGTGACTCATGTTAACCCAGAGTAAAACAGAAACGTACAAGAAGTTCAACATTAATTAACTCAATCACATCGCTCAAGTTATGGAGTCAAAACAGAAAGACACAATAAGATAGGACACATTTAGCGCTACATCATAGGCAATTCAATTTCATAGAGAAACATTTTACACTGCAACAAGTAATCACAGAAGGAACAAAAGACACAAGCATGCACATCAAACAATTCGTCACGCAATCACACGTACCTGATCCTCAACCATAACACATGTACAAGCCCCCCCCCCCCCCAATCATGTTCTTCATTCTGCATCACAACACAATCACAGGAAAGACCAACAAGAGACAGGCATGCACATCAACAACCACACTCACACAGCACACATACGCGATCATCAACGCATAACGCATACACCCCACCCCCCCACCCCCCCCCCCCCCCCACACACACACACACACACTCTCACATGTTAATCCTTGTTGTCACATAGTTCACACCATTCATAGCAAACAATACACCTAAATATATTATACCTACAACCTAAAAATTTCCCTTTCCAATGACAGTTTGGTGTTGATCCATTTTTCTGACAAAAACATTTTTTTAAAAGTGGTATGCTACAAGTCAGAGGAAGAGTTACAAGCAAAACTACTGAGGCCAGAAAGCCAGGGATCTGCACACAAACCTGGTTGGCACAAGCACAGCTGATAACATGAATAAGTTACACTAGCATAACAAATCAAGCAAGCAGGTGATGAAATCAAACTCACTTGAACAAGACTGTACACATGGTATATTGTCAATACAGTCTATTCCATCTGTAAATGACACATGCTTTACACCAACAGAAATGTATTGTAACATTTTTGTAACTTCAAAGGAAGCTCCTATTTAATATGCCAAAGTACGAAATATGTAACAACCAAAAGTGATCATATTAGATTTGATACACTTTTCTACAACAAAGCAGACTATATATGATTCAAAAGCTTAATGATGATTCCAACACTAATGCATTACTAAAAACCATATTTTAAACATTGACTTCCACTCACCAATTCTTTTTTGAAGATCTGAGGCTTTTTTCACAGCTTTGTACGATGCACTTTTGGAGACGGGCTCCTTGGACTGGAATATTTAGAATTAGAATGAAGTTAGTACAGTAGAAGTTCTCGATAAAACAGACAATTCAAAGTTAAGTTCTCAGTCATTTGTTCAAAAGAGGGTCTGTGACCATGCACGAGAAGCAAAGCTGAGGTGGGCAAAACAGTTTTAGAGGAAACACAGAGAAAAGTTGTCAGCACACTAAGTCGTGTATTTGCGATCCTGAGCTTTGCATTGCTGTAAAAATTGAAAGATTTTCTCTGTGAACATGCTGTTTTCTGGATAAGCATGAATTAATAAATACTATTGTGGGTGGAACACCTCATTTTGTCATTTTTCTGACTTTACCCTTGTTTTCTCATGCATGGTCCTGCTTGTCAAACTGGGGTACAAGACAAAACAGGCACATTTTCCACTTAAAATTCATTACGTACCACATGTAAAGAGGTATACATACCTGTCCCACCAGATAATGACTTTCTCAAACAAAAATACATTTTTCATTTTGTATTCTTACCCATGTTATCTGTCTCCAATTTAACATATCATTAAATCAACAATCAAGAACAAGAACTACAGTTGTCAATGAGCCATCTTCTCTTAAACTATAGAATTAAGCCAAAGTGGAAAATCTGCACAATCCATAAATTGCTTGATCATTATATGCAGAAATTACAGGACAATACATTAAACAGAGTTCACATTCAATAACAGGAAAGTTGGGACAGATACCACTAAGGGCTTCTTCCCAAACAAATGAAGTTGTGGTACTTAAGAGTACCCCAACAGACCCTATTTTTACCTGCCAACCATATACTTTTTTAATTGAGAAAAAAATGAGAAAGAAATTGAAGATATAGAAACGGTGTGCTGTCTCATCTTCCCTATGAGCACTATTTGGGTTTACAAAAGTGTTTTTAGTAAAAGAGAAATTTTAGTTTATGTTCAGATGAATCTACTATATACATGACATTTTTTAAACACACACACACACACACACACACACACACACACATATGCAAGAAAAAAATCAGGCCCATACTTACCCACTCACCCTTTTTCGGGGGTGGGGGGGTGAGTATGTTACCACAACTATTTGAGTGTGTGTTTCTTTTGCCTTACCAGATGTCTAGTCATCCATGCACTGTTAACTTAAGCAAAGATGCTCACTTTCAATAGTTTCATAATATTACATTTTCTCACAAGTACAGGGTGAGGACAATAAATTAGGACAAACATGTCAAAATCATAAAAATTGCCATAACTTCATTGAAAATCAAGTTATTGACCTGAAATTTGGCACACATGTTTTGTAATTTGTACTGTATAGGACTCACTTAATGAATCCACCCTCAGCCTCCACAACACATTCAATTCTGCTGCAGAACCATCGGCAGGCATTGGCTACCACTGTCTTGTTCAAATTATCCATAACCTCGGTGATTTTGGCTTTCAGGGATTCTTTGGTGTTGTGAGGATGTTTGTTGACTTCCCTCTCACAAACGCACCATAAGAAATAGTCGCATGGACAGCAGTCAGGGGAGCTGGAGGGCCAGATGTTCTTTGACCAGAACTCCTTCAAATTCTCCTTCAACTATGCCTGGGTCTTGTTGGCATTGTGGGCAGGTGCACCAGCCTGTTGAAACATATAATAACTGTCTCCAGCAATCCTCACTATCCATGGCTTGACAACAGCGTCCATTACATGGATGTAGGCATCAGCATTGACCCTCAGGCCCTCCTCAAAGAAGAATGGAGGCACGGTGTCACCCTCATTGGAGATGACCCCCAGGACCATAACAGAAGCTGGAAACTTTGTTGACATGATGATTAGCACGTCATCAGTCTGATCAGAGTCAGAACACAGCCAACAATCATTCCTCCTGTTAACGATCTGATCATGGCAGAAATTCTTCTCATCAGAGAAGATCAACTGGTTCTTGGCCAGGGGGGTGCTTGAGGTTGCACAGCAGCCTAGCTGCCTTGTCTGCCCTCCTCTCCATGGAAGCCTCATTCATGAACTGAGCCTTTTTGTGGGCGTATGACTTGTATCTGATGTCTTCATGGACACAGCTGCAAATGGTTTTCTCATCCACATTTAATCCCGAGCCAGAGACCTCATTGATCTGCCAGGATCTTCATCCACTTTGATTTGCAGCTGTTTGATGAATTATGTGGTCCTGATGGCATCACTTCTCTTGTGGAGCTTTCTGTCAACAGAAATTCTTCAGGGTCTTCATCAGCAGCAATCATCACATCAAATTCACTAGGCAACTTGTTGAACTCAGCAATCACTCCAGGGGTCTGTCTGGCACTAAGTCTGACCACTACTGTGACTACAGCTGCTCTTTTCTGCTCCTCCATACTTTAAGATGCACTGATCATTGTGAAAAATTCTCCAAAAGCACAGTATAGGTAGTGTATTCTACACAAACTTTCATCCTATCAATCACGCAACCTTACACCCACCAAAATGTGTTTTGAAAACTGTCCTAATTTATCATTCACACCCTGTATGACTACTTTGCTCATTTGAAAGCTGAAAGGGTAATGGGTGCATCTATTACCTTCTTTGTTTACACAGGGGCTGCATCTTGTTCAACTACTGTGCAAGTGCACAGAAAACATCTGTCAATTTTCTTTATTTGTTCGATGAGCTATGTTATGTTGTCAACTCTTATTGCATTTGGGTATGACTGAGTATTCTCATGTTCAAGTCATGATAAAAGATTAGCCAAAGACGATTACTTCTTTGGAAATATAAGCAGTATTGTCTTCTACTTCTAGTTCATTTACATTTTATACTAATAGTAATACAAAATTTTTATCCAATTCAGAACAAAACGAATCTATCAGTTTCTCTTTCTGACAGCAATCAAGTTAATTATGTTGGAATAAACGAACGACAGAAATCGAAATCTGGATCTTCCGAAACAGCTGAGCAGAGGGGTTTAAGAATTAAGTCGACTGATCTGGATGAAGAGTGGACATACTATCACATACTATGCCTGGGAAAACTAAATAATGAGGATTATAGTGGGACAGGTCGGGATGGAAAGGCGTTCCTCTCCACAAGCAATTCCTTTTTTAAAACGTATGTTGATACAAGAAAACCCTTCAATCACAACACATCAAAAGAGCCACGGTAATGTGCTAGTCATTTCCCGATTTCTGACCAGTGTAACTGTAAGGGTAGCAGTTTGAGTTTGATTTTCTTCACAGCTTCCTGCGATCGCAAGTCCATAGATATATATCCCAGGAAGAACATGAAGCGGTCTGTAGCAGTGAACACGAGAGAATGTGTAGTGATGAAAAGCAGCAAACATGATGAAAATCACGCAAACTTTAGGGACTCAATACCCCCATACTAAACGAAACGCCAACGGCAAAATCATGATGATGTTCATGATATTGCTGAATCAACAGATGGCAAAGGATCACAAATCGAAACATACTTTCTAGTTTCCGCATTGAATCAGCAAACCTATTATTACCTTCGCTTCACCACTTCCATTCAGAGATTTTTGGTCGCTGTCGAATCCGCTGTCTTCCATTCCGCTATCCATAGGAGAACTTTGGAGCCACTTTTGGGGTAAATGCGTAGACAGTCGGCGTATGTTGTGATCTAAGAAACAGGAAACTCCACCCACGCCATCTTGCCAGCCGCATGCATTCTGGGAACTCTGTCCGGTTCGTTGCTACTGACAACATTCAGCGCCTTGCCCTGCCGCCTCTGACAGCTACTGTTTTTGAAACATTTGTAGATCGTTTTCTCAAACTTACACCATCACCATGCCACAAAAAGTAGCCCCGAAGGGCAAACAGGTAAGATTTTAACTTCATTGTTGCTTTTTGTCGCAGAACTATGATTTCGCTATACTTGAACACCGTGTTTACACGAAAATTGTCGGAAGATAAGTGTTGTACTAGTTGACGGTGCAGAGCAACACCAACGGTGTTCCCCCGAGCTCATCCCCAATAAAAGCTGTTATGAGTTTTCAGTTCGAGATTTAAGAGCATGTCACAGGTTTTTTAATGATGCCATAAGGATCTTTTCGTCATAACCTACTTTTATAATTTACCACTAAACATGCAAACTCTCTCAGTTGCATCATTTTGCCCACAACTTCATCAGAGTAGCAACTGCAGTGCAGGTCATGCCTGGTGTGTGAACACAAATATATGCAGACCTTATCAATGAATCGGGGTTTTATCCCATGACAAGATAAGTAATCATCAATGTCAGAGACTGAGGGGTGTGAATGTTGGGTACAAGTAACATTGATAAAGATGCCATACACCCGTCCAGTAATGTTGATCGTGCCACAAAGCTACTGCCAACCTTACTCACCTGACAACGAGACCTCACAGTGAGAGTATGCTCTTTCAGTTTTTGAGGGAGATAGTAGCTTAAACACAAAACAGGATTTTGAGGCAGTATATCGTCATCACAATTTACTTCAAATAAAATGGAAAGGTGATGAAGTGACTTAGCTATGAAAACTGCTTTGACCTAAAGAAATGTGGAAAGTAATTGCAAAAATGAGGTAAACTGATTTTGGTTAATGATGGTATGATTATTACAGTCTCCTTTTCTCCTTGCCAAAGAGTGTATTGATCAATACACAATTTACAATAAGGGACTGGAATGCCCTACCTCCAGCCGTGGTTGAGGCCAGCACTGTCGACACGTTCGTGTCGCGTGCCTCCCGCTAGGACGGGACCACTGTGACTCTTCCCCCCCCACCTCCCCAGACTCCCCAACCTGTAAAAAATTCACGTGCCAAAGTAATCACTATTGATGATCGTGGGCAGGAACGGAAAGAAGAAGAAGAAGATCAATTCAATGTTGAACACCGAGTCAACCTTCCAGATGTATCTTGACTGATGGGTGTCCTTGGAAACTCAAGCTGTTTCTCATATAACCTGATCTGGATTTAATATAATCCATCACAAAGAGCTACAGAATGTACAAGGCAGTGAATATGCTAAATATAGCATGATGTGGGCAGTTAAAACAATGGGAAGTAGGTTCATTTATATGGAAAATTTAGATCCATCTGCAAGAGATGATCATGGACTGAGCATGTTTTTTTTAACCTTCACCAAGGAGGTTATTGTTTTCCCTCAGTTTGTTAGTTCATTATTCAGCAAAATAAGTTCTATAAAATTTTAAAATGGTTGTTGGTGAAATTTGGTGCAAGGTCAGGGTTTCACCCAAGGAATGATTCATTAAATTTTGGAGGTTATCCGTTATTTTGTTCTGGATTTACAGCCATGATAAGAAATTTTATTGTGCACCACAACGTTGATGACATAAAACTAGTCATTCTGTCTACATATGTGTTCCATGCTCAGAGACTGCTTGCAGGTGCCGATGTGAACCAAACTTCATAGACCTGGGCCTGGCCAGCTGAACGTGCTGTCTGAATTATACAGGTCATGGAAGAGAAATAGTGGCTTCCTTGGCGGAGGTTTGCACTGCTCTCTAGTCTTTGTAGCTGATGTTGTTCTCTACTTTCCCCAGAGAAGATGCCTGTCAAGTACACACAGTGACAACACCAAGAAGTAAAAAACTCCTTTGCTATACATGTAATTGTATTTTCAGATCCTCAGCTTATCTATCCAGCAAATTATTTGTAGTTCCCTGTTGCCAGTTTTCCGATGAATGTATACTAATATGGATTATGTTTGTTTGAAATGAAACACTTGTTTCATCTCTTGTTTCTGTTACAGGGAGCCACAGCAGGGGGTAGGCGGGCCACTCGAATCAGAGTGAGTACTGGGCTGCAAGCATATCTACTGTGCATATACATGTGCACTGTGCTTTTAGTGCATCTTGTGTGCAATTGGATGTGTATAATTCACTGCTAGTGTCAAGTGTGAAGCTGTGTGCTCTGTGCTGCCATTGAATCTAATTTACAAATATCATGCAACTGTTTGTTTGTTGTGCTGTGTGTGCTTGTCTACAAATGTAGTGTGCAATGGCATGTATGTCAGAATGCAGAAATTAACAAGCATTTCTTACTTGTATACAATCACATACATTAAATTTAATGATATTAGTCATTCAACATTGCCTTCCTGCCTGTGGAAGCTCCTCCTGTCTTTGCTTCAGTAGCAAGCTCCAAAAGTCTAGTAGGTTCATACAACAGTATGATCATTTCCATTGTTATTGAAGGGAAAATCTAAGAAAATTAGTGGGAAAATTCCAAAGAAGCCCATATAGGTCTTGGGGAATACTTTTTCTCAGTTGAGAATGAAATCTGATATGGTTTGTGCAGTGCTGATGATGTTCGTGTTTTGAAATATGTCATGTCATCTTGCAGGGAGAGGGTGATGACATGACAGACATCGGGGACGGCACTGACGCCGATGAGTGGACCCAGGTGAGTGAATACCTCTTTGTGAATGAGAAGAAATGGAGGCTGCTGTAATGACATTGGTGTAATGGACAAGTGTGCAGTAGTATCATGGTCTGTGGTGAGTGCTTGATGTAATTGTACTGTTTTCCCGTTAAAGTCTTGATACCATTTTGATTTGTCTTGTCTTCCTTAATTTGCATTAACTAACACACATGCACACACACGTGCAAACACACACACGCACACACACGCACACACACACACACACACACACACACACCACTTTCTCTCTCTCTCTCTCTCTCTCTCTCTCTCTCTCTCTCTCTCTCTCTCTCTCTCTCTCTCTCTCTCTCTCTCTCTCTATCTATCTATCTATCTATCTATCTATCTATCTATCTATCTATCTATCTATCTATCTATCTATCTATCTATCTATCTATCTATCTATCTATCTATCTATCTATCTATCTATCTATCTATCAATCTCTCTCTCTTTCAATCTCTCTATTGATCTCTCTCTATCTCTCTCTCATTTTTTAACCCTTATTGCAGCAAGTCCTAATGCTTTGAAATGAGGAACTTAAGTGGTCTCTTTCTGCTTCAGGCAAAGACCCTGATCAAGCCTGATGATCAGCTTGAGCTCTCAGAGCAGGTATGGTGTCACTCATTCGCTTCTCCTAGTCTTCCCATTGCATGCTAACAACTACAATAAATGTGACACTTCATCTTATGAGTTTCTTTCCATGCCTTGGTTCACATCTGACCAGACCAAGGGGATTACATGGAAATTAAATGTGTCAAGATATGTCCTATTTTCATGTCAATTAGTTCGTTGCTTTCTTTATTTACTTTAAGATGTGAAGTTCCTTGGATTTTAAATTTTATTTTTAAGTTGAATGACTTCATGATAATCCTAAAGATGAATCTGTGCTTTTGTCCATCTCTTTTTATTCATTTGTGATAAAAGACGTGTCAAGATTTGAATGTGTCAGTGAAGTAATGCTGATGACTGTGTTTCTGTTACAGGAACTGAAGGAGGAATTCACTCGTATCCTGACAGCTAACAACCCTCATGCTCCCCAAAACATCGTGCGATATAGCTTCAAGGTTTGTACATTTCTCTCTTCACTTGCATGTGACCAAAGGTTCAGAATTGTCACATGACTGGGATATGTAGCTTATGCACCAACCTGGAACTATTTGTCTCCCCTTGGTCACTTGCAAGAGTTTTCTCCCCTTTACGAGTTAGGACTGCTTTGAGCAAGTAAACTGTCTTCCTCTGTACCCTCTGTTATATTCTTCTGAATGCACGTGAATTTCTGAGAACCTCTTGCTAGGAAACAAAAAGTTTTCATCAACAGCATTCTGTGTGCTGTGTTTTTTGGTTTTTTGACTCACATGCGAAGCAAAAGTGAGTCTATGTACTGAGCCGTGTCGTCCGTCCCTCCGGGCGTCCGGGCGTCCGTCCGTCCGTCCGTCCGTCCGGGCGTCCGTCCGTCCGTCCAGGCGTCCGTAAAAAACTTAAACGTTGGATTTTTCTCGGAGACTATTAAGTCTATCAACACCAAATGTGGCATGATGGTGTATGATGACAAGGCCTCAAAAAACATACATAGTGACTTGACCTTGCTTCAAGGTCAAGGTCACAGGAGCCATAAATGTGGTCTCAAAAACAGTCATTTTTCACATTTTCCCCATTTTCTCCCACATTATTGAGAATGGCGACCTTAGCTACAAGTGGTATATAGGTCAAAGCAAGCCCTATCTTTTGATACCAGTTTGGTTGACCTTGCTTCAAGGTCAAGGTCACAGGAGCTCTTCAAAGTTGGATTGTATACATATTTTGAAGTGACCTTGACCCTGAACTATGGAAGATAACTGTTTCAAACTTAATAATTATGTGGGGCACATGTTATACTTTCATCATGAGACACATTTGGTCACATATCATCAAGGTCAAGGTCACTTTGACCCTTATGAAATGTGACCAAAATGGGGTAGTGAACCACTAAAAGTGACTATATCTCATGGTAGAAAGTGCCAATAAGCACCATTGTGCTTCCTATGTCTTGAATTAACAGCTTTGTGTTGCATGACTTTGGATGACCTTGACCTTGGGTCAAGGTCACATGTATTTTGGTAGGAAAAATGTGTAAAGCATTTCTTTGTGTATGATGTCATTGGTAGGTTTGTTGTTTGACCTTGACATTGAAGGTCACCTGAAGGTCAAGGTCATATAAAGGTCAAGGTCAAGCATGTGAGTCGTATGGGCTTTGCCCTTCTTGTCTTTCCAGTTATGATATAATTTTTAATGATGCTGTGTATTAGAAACTGTATTATAATGATTTTGATGATGATATTAGCTGATGTTGTACTGATTGTATTCTTGTTGAGTTTTTATAGAGTTTGCATTGCAAAAATGTAGATCTTCCTTACAATTCTACAGTAGAATCATTCCAAGATCAGTTTGTGATTGCCGCATTACTTTGGGCCACAGAGGGTATGAGAGATATGTTCAGTACTTTAGAACCTCACATGTGAATCTTGTTGTTTTTTTCCTTAAGCAGTTGTAAAATGTATTTACTGGTAAGATGTAAATTTTCCCCCATCAATATACTATTTATTTCTCACATAAATAGTTCTGATATTTAAAAGATGTATTTGTGCTGCAGGAGCGTCAGTTCAAGCAGACTTCCCAGGTAGATCAGCTGGCCATCCACTTTGCTCTGGATGGAAATCTGCTTCACAAAGACTCAGATGAAGCTCGGCGCCAACGCACAAGGATGGGCCTTCCTGAAGGTGAGTGGTGGGGTCAAGGGACACAGTGGAAAGGAGCCCACCAGGGGCCAGGCTCTGTACTTAGACGAGAAAACCCCTAAATCAGGAAGAGTTCCAACTTGTGCAACTGTAGCAGTGAAGTATCAAGAAGGGAATGGACAGCCTCAATGACAGACCCTGAGACTTGCAGAAGTGCAAGGATTTCAAACTGCATGAAACCTTGTCTTGCGTATAAATTCCAAATCATTACTTTAAACTTATTATCAAAATATAAGGTTGTGGGCGATTGCATCTGGGGAACAGAAAAATAAAGTTACTTTCATGTTGTACATCATTGCTTTGTTTGAGCAATGATAATGTTTTCAAAACCCTCAGAACCCTGCATTAAATTGATTGCCTCTGCCAAGGAGCTAGGTTATGTTTTTCCCTCGGTTAGTTCATTATTTGGCAATATAACTCAAAAGGTTCCAAACAGATTCTGATGAAATTTGGTGCAATGTCAGGGTTTCACCCTAGAAACAATCCTAAAAATTTTGGAGGTTATCTACTGTCAAGTTTTGGAATTGGATTCATAAAGAGAGATTTTGTTGCACATGGAGAAGTTGATATTGTCAAACTATTCATTTCACTCAGAGATGGCTAGCAAGCGCTAATATGAACAGAATTTTGTAGCATTATGCCTGGCTAGGAGAACATCCTGCCTGAATTGTACAGGTCATGGAAGAGCAATTTTGGCTTCCTTGGTGGAGGTTTGCGCTCTCAGAGTGCTTTGTGTTTGAGGATGTTACTGAAAGTGATTTTTGACTCACATGCGAAGCAAAAGGGAGTCTTTGTACTCACCCGATTCGTCCGTCCGGGCGTCCGGGCGTCCGGGCGTCCGGGCGTCCGTGCGTCCGGGCGTCCGTTTAAAATTAAATGTTGGATTTTTCTCGGAGACTATTATGTCTATCAACACCCAATTTGGCATGATGGTGTATGATGACAAGGCGTCAAAAACCATACATGGTGACTTGACCTTGCTTCAAGGTCAAGGTCACAGGGGCCATAAATGTTGTCTAAAAAACAGCCATTTTTCACATTTTCTCAATTTTCTCTGAAGTTTTTGAGATTGGATACCTCACCTATATGTGACCCTCCATCACACAATGAGTCACTTGTTGCATTTTGAACATTTTGATATATGTATGTTTTCAAAACGAGCACACAACAAGCTTCTCAATGGTGCAATAATCATGAACATATGACTACCCTACACGATTTCACATGACTTTGAAGATCGACACCCTAAAAATACGCTTTTTGAGAAAACGCGTTTTAAGTTTACATACATTATTCCCCCTTTTTCCCTAGCAACCCTTATACTAGACTCATGCAATTTACCACAGAGATGAAGCAGTGGTGTTTGGCTTTGATTGGCAGCCTAGGGTATTCACCCGTCGATCTGTTGCAGTGGTGGCTACGAAACTTTGAGAAAATGCTTGATGTTGACGATCGGTTCGAGGACGTTTTCTTGTAATTTGTGATTTACCACCACACTCAAAAAACATCATAAAGCATATACTTACATGTTGATTTTAAACACCAAACTTACTCACATAATGAAGAAGGGATTAGAGAAGCAAAAAAAGTCAAAATCTCGAAGTCGACCACTACAACCCCCACTTCCTTTGTGGGCGGTTTGCGCAAAATGACTCGACTGCGCAACCGACTCATTTAGCGATGGAGAGTCACATATATGAAATATAGGGCAAAGTAATCCCTATCTTTTGATACCAGTTTGGTTGACCTTGCTTCAAGGTCAAGGTCACAGGAGCTCTTCAAAGTTGGATTGTATACATATTTTGAAGTGACTTTGACCCTGAACTATGGAAGATAACTGTTTCAAACTTAATGATTATGTGGGGCACATGTTATACTTTCATCATGAGACACATTTGGTCACATATCATCAAGGTCAAGGTCACTTTGACCCTTATGAAATGTGACCAAAATGGGGTAGTGAACCACTAAAAGTGACCATATCTCATGGTAGAAAGTACCAATAAGCACCATTGTGCTTCCTATGTCTTGAATTAACAGCTTTGTGTTGCATGACCTTGGATGACCTTGACCTTGGGTCAAGACCACATGTATTTTGGTAGGGAAAATGTGTAAAGCATTTCTTAGTGTATGATGTCATTGCTAGGTGTAGTTGTTTGACCTTGAGGGTCACCTGAAGGTCAAGGTCATGTAAAGGTCAAGGTCAAGCATGTGAGTCGTATGGGCTTTGCCCTTCTTGTTATAATATTTCTTTGGACGTATCCATGCTTACCACACAACATTTAAAACGCCACACATGTCTTGTAAATTCATCTAGCTTTCACTAATTGACTGGCTGTTTTCTGTATATTTCTGACTAAGCTTGCAGACATCAAATCTCAGAGTGTTCCATATTTATAGCACAGACTAAGTTTTTGACTCACATGCGAAGCAAAAGTGAGTCTATGTACTGAGCCGTGTCGTCCGTCCGTCCGGGGGTCTGTCCGGGCGTCCGTCCGGGCGTCCGTCCGGGCGTCCGTCCGTCCGTAAAAAACTTAAACGTTGGATTTTTCTCGGAGACTATTAAGTCTATCAACACCAAATGTGGCATGATGGTGTATGATGACAAGGCCTCAAAAAACATACATAGTGACTTGACCTTGCTTCAAGGTCAAGGTCACAGGAGCCATAAATGTAGTCTCAAAAACAGTCATTTTTCACATTTTTCCAATTTTCTCCCACGTTATTGAAAATGGCAACCTTAGCTACAAGTGGTATATAGGTCAAAGCAAGCCCTATCTTTTGATACCAGTTTGGTTGACCTTGCTTTAAGGTCAAGGTCACAGGAGCTCTTCAAAGTTGGATTGTATACATATTTTGAAGTGACCTTGACCCTGAACTATGGAAGATAACTGTTTCAAACTTAATAATTATGTGGGGCACATGTTATACTTTCATCATGAGACACATTTGGTCACATATCATCAAGGTCAAGGTCACTTTGACCCTTATGAAATGTGACCAAAATGGGGTAGTGAACCACTAAAAGTGACTATATCTCATGGTAGAAAGTGCCAATAAGCACCATTGTGCTTGACCTTGGATGACCTTAACCTTGGGTCAAGGTCACATGTATTTTGGTAGGAAAAATGTGTAAAGCATTTCTTTGTGTATGATGTCATTGGTAGGTTTAGTTGTTTGACCTTGACATTGAAGGTCACCTGAAGGTCAAGGTCATATAAAGGTCAAGGTCAAGCATGTGAGTCGTATGGGCTTTGCCCTTCTTGTTGTATTTGTATGCAGAAGTGTCAGTGACAACCCACATACATTTTTGCCTTATTCTTTTCTTTCCCTTAAAATCAATAGAGTTTTTGAAAATGAGGACGGTCATAATGGCTCTGGTTTCTTGGCTGTATCATAGGTTCTGAGGATAGCGACGAAAACAATCCTTGGGATGGTACTTGCATGACTTTTCCATTTGTAGTCAATTTATTATTTATAATTATTATGATTATTTTTAACAAAATAAGGCATGTCTTTAATCATATCATAATCTAAAAATAACCCTCTCATTTTTCATTTATTGTAAGAACATTAATTTTTTGCTTTCATAAAAATGATAGAATGCTACTATGACACCACATGAGGTTTATCATAATACGTTGATACTTAAATATATTATGGACTTTCAAACTTTTCTGTGTGTGATTCATGGACTGAAACTCATATGTTATGTGTAACAGAATGCATGTGTTTGCAGTTGTGGTAAACCTTGTGCTTTACTGACCAGTGCATACTTGAGACTGTTTTACCTTGATGACTTGTGTAGAAATTTGCCCCCTGGTGACGAAAACCTTATTCTCTATCCTTGGGGTATATTTAGAAATGCCAGCGCCTCCACAACCAAAAAAGGATGCAGGTATTGGTTCATTAAGGCATGCTTCACTAGATTGCCCTCTCACTCGCTCTCATCCATCCTACTCTTTTTACTCATGCTTCACTGTGCAGCGGCACTCTGCTCACAGCATCAGACCTCTTACTGTTCATTCATTGAAATGTTTCTTTTGCATTGAAAATTTAGTTGCTTACTTTGTCATGTTTCGAATGTTTCATATCTTGAATTGTTATGAAAAGTGTTGTGCATATTATTGAAATGCATAAAGGATATAACTTTTGGTAGTATACAAACTATCTTTTGTCAATTGAAGTGTACTGATTGTATGTCTCATCATGAAACCTGTAATTGAAATCTTGAACAGCTCACCAGAAGTTCTCATTTCATTTTGCCAAGCATGTTGCAATGTGTCCTTTTTCCTTGTCACCTCTTGGGAAAAAATTCTGGGTTATTTTGTAATCAGTATATTTGATATAGCTACAGACTTGTCTTTCCATCTTTTGATCTTGGCAGAACATGCACCACCTCCTCCTCCAGATGGTAGAAAAGTTTTAGTTTCTGAAAACTTTTCAGTTTCATGAATTTTGGTTTTGTTATTAAGGCATGCACTCTTTTCTTGTTTCAAAATATGTTTATTTCAAAAGTTATAACAGGCTTGAGGTTTGCACAATCAGATATTTGCATTGAACACATTTGGGTTTTTTATTAGAGGTCTCCTTCAGTTGGTATAGATTTTACCCCTAAGATTCTAAAGAATCCTATTCTTATTTTTGAAGCATGGACTTTTGGGGTTTGTTGAGAGATTCACTCAAAATTTGCTACAAGCCTGAAACCTACTCATTTGTTTTTCTTTCTTTATTTGCATTGTTTGTATTTATAATTATATACTAGTTTTATTATGATTCTAATATTCTGTTGATTAAATGAACAGTTTTTTTGTTAATGAGGATTTTGTTTCGACTCTTTTCACCGATGTTCTGGTCTGAATTTGGGGATAATGCCATATGTGGCCTCATGTTGTCACTTAAATAAGAGCCAGAACTGGTGTAATTTTGGTGGGAACTATTTAGCAGTTGTTTTTTTTGTTAACCTGAAATCTTCAACACACTTTCCCCATGGGCACATTGCTGGGTTGTGGCAGCCCAGGTCATTTTGTAAATGCATGGAAGTAGACTCCGAGCTATCTCAGCAGTGGTGTCCTGTGCATGCATGTCATGTCTACGTCTTTCTCTCTTCCTCCCCTCCCCACATTCAGAAGAGGAAGAGGAGAAAGGACAGGATGAATCAGGTACTCTGCCTTAGCATAGCTGCACTGGAACCCTCCAAGTACTTCTAGTACCCCCTCCTTTTCCCCTTTCACAGCCCTGCCTGCTTCCTGCACGGCCAAATTTACCCCTTGCATGTTCCTGTCTGTAGCACCTAGAAAAGAGAAGAGGGAGAAAAGAAAGTAAATGCGAGTTGCCATCTTCTAGTTGTGTTATTTTTGTTCATGGTCTTTTGATTTAGTATTTAGATTTGTTTTTCTCAAGCATCATGAACACCGTGAACAATGGTTGTATTTGTATGTGGTTGAACGTAGATAACAGTTGTATTAGCTGATGGAATAATATTTTTTATGTCTGAAAGATTAGAAGCTAGTGTATTTTTACATGCGATATTTGTTCAAAGTTTGCTTTTAAGTTTGTCAGACACTAACACGGTTAGTTCTAGTATTCCAGCATGTCTTGGAGAGGTACAACTAACAATAGTTGTATCATGGATTTCTTTTGTTTATTGACATTTTAAAGTAGGTGCAGGCAAGAAGCAGAAGGAGAAGTAGGCTCATACAGATATGGCCAAGAGCAAATGGGATCCCACCAATTACATGTATTACTTTGCATTTTCATGCTTGATTGCGTCTGTTCAGTTGTTGTTCACTCTGTGTATTTTACCCAGGCAGTTTGAATGGTTGCTTAGATATTTTATTTTCAAGGCAGTCAGTGAGCTTCAGACACAAAATCTTTGTTAATGTTTGCACATTTGCCCCTTACCCTCTGGTGCTGCATGACTCATAGCATTTATATAGCTATGTTTGATGCATTCAGTCATTCCATGTTGTAGGGGTTAAAAAATGTGTGTATAAATTTCAAAGTGAAATTATTAGCAGATAAATTACTCAAGAATTTCATGTTTTCATACTTCATAGTTTCTGGCCTTTGCCATTAAATTGACCATCATGTTGGAATGAAATAACATTAAAAATGGACATCAAAGGATGTCTCTCAGGTTTGATTCACTTGAAGGTGTAATGAATAGAGACTTGCCTTCGCGTCCTGCTGATAGCACTCTTGTCTACTGAATCTTATTAGAGGGAAACTCTATGTTGACCTGATAAGAAATCTTTGGCATTCGGAAATATATGTATATTTAACCAGTTGGGACATGCACATGAGGAAGTACATGTACAGGAAATTGTTCAATATTATCTTTAAAACCTAAAAAGCATGCTCAGTGACAGTGTTTATTGTGTCAGTATCTGAGTAATTGCATAGATATAAATGTGTTAGTTTTGGGTACGTAAGCTGAACACTTGCAGAAGTCTTTAGTAATGAATGAATAGGTCTAAAGTGCTACTGAAGTAGGCGCATGTATGGATGTGAACACTCATTTAGAACTGCAATGGGAGAAGATGGTACATGGACATTTGCTGAGATGCTGTCAAGCTAACAGGCCCTTGCTTATTGGCACAACAGATGTAGATGTTGATTGGTTTGGGGCTGCTCTGTTTCAGCCCCTAGTGAGGCTGCTCCCAGTGAAGCAGGAGAGGAGAAGCCTGCTGAAGAAGAAGCAGAGGTCCAGAAGGAAGAAGTGAGTGACTATAGTCTTTACCCATGCCTCCACAGTTATGTGCAGCCCCCTCACCCCCACCCCCACCCAACACTCCAACTTCCCCCATGATGTGGTGTGAGTCCTGATCAACAATTGTTTCATCCTGCCTCAATGTAGCAATACATGTATCTAGTTTTACTACTAAGAGACTGAAAAAGAGTTTCAGGGGTGACTGGTACAGAAGCTTGAAAATGTTTTTCACAGTATCATGCATAGATAAAACTTGGCTGGGTTTGTAAAGGTGTTGTTTGCTTCGATCTTGAGTTTGATTGTATGCATTTCATGCAAGATTGTTCACAAGAGACATTATGTGTAATTTTGATCAACAGTAAAGATAAAGGTGCTCTTTTTGACTCATATGCGTAGCAAAAGTGAGTCTATGTACTTATACCCGTTTCGTCCGTCCGGGCGTCCGGGCGTCCATTTAAAACTTTAACGTTGGATTTTTCTCGGAGACTATTAAGTCTATCAACACCCAATTTGGCATGATGGTGTATGATGACAAGGCGTCAAAAAACATACATAGTGACTTGACCTTGCTTCAAGGTCAAGGTCGCAGGAGCCATACATGTTGTCTAAAAAACAGCCATTTTTCACATTTTCTCAATTTTCTCTGAAGTTTTTGAGATTGGATACCTCACCTATACATGGTATATAGGGCAAAGTAAGCCCTATCTTTTGATACCAGTTTGGTTGACCTTGCTTCAAGGTCAAGGTCACAGGAGCTCTTCAAAGTTGGATTGTATACATATTTTGAAGTGACCTTGACCCTGAACTATGGAAGATAACTGTTTCAAACTTAATAATTATGTGGGGCACATGTTATACTTTCATCATGAGACACATTTGGTCACATATCATCAAGGTCAAGGTCACTTTGACCCTAATGAAATGTGACCAAAATGGGGTAGTGAACCACTAAAAGTGAACATATCTCATGGTAGAAAGTGTCAATAAGCACCATTGTGCTTCCTATGTCTTGAATTAACAGCTTTGTGTTGCATGTCCTTGAATGACCTTGACCTTGGGTCAAGGCCACATGTATTTTGGTAGGAAAAATGTGTAAAGCATTTCTTAGTTTAGTGTATGATGTCATTGCTAGGTGTAGTTGATTGGCCTTGACCTTGAAGGTCACCTGAAGGTCAAGGTCATGTAAAGGTCAAGGTCAAGCATGTGAGTCGTATGGGCTTTGCCCTTCTTGTTTATATTGCGACTTTCCACCCATTGATGGATGCTCAAACCGCACACAATTACCCCCTGGTCATCGGGCTACCTCTTTTTATCACTCCAACACCATCTCAACTCCCTGGGGAGCATGCAACGAGGCTGCAGATGAACACGCCAAAGTTAGCTTCCATATTTTTCCAACTCAACCCTCACAGTAGGGTATTTTGTTTTTGTTTGAAGGTTTTGTAATAGAAGAAGAAATTATCTCTTTAAAACAAATTATCGAACATTGACACCTTTGCCAATTTGTGCCCTTTGCCCTTTGTGACCTTTGACACTTTGTGACATTTGCCCTTTGTGAACTCTGTCCACAGAAAGATGAAGGTGGAGATGAAGCCACCTCCCCCACGCCAGGAGCAAAAGGAGGGGAGAAAAAACTCACCAACCAGTTCAACTTCAGTGAGCGTGCCTCACAGACCTACAACAACCCTTACAGGGTATGGAGGACAACTTACTCTGCTTTCCCCCAGCCCTCTCTTACTCCTTTTTTCACCCAGTCTGTCTGGTGGTAGGGTCAGTGGAGTTTGACGAGATGGTACAGCTTTTCTATTTGGGTCCATTTGGAGTGGGCTGGTCAAAGTGAAGATGATTGTTTCGTGGTGAAGACTTGATGCTCTGCTATGCTGTGAATTCTTTTCCTTTTCAATGCTTGAGCCATACAAAAACCTATGTCCATTACGCTCTTTGATGATGAAGAACAGTAGATATTTCATTAGGCATATGCTGTACTTTTAATTTTTATATCAATAGATTTTACAAAGTTGAATATTTTCTGTTCAGCTCAGTATAAACCATGAGTACTTGTGACCTGTTCTCCACTGGTTACTTTTTGACTCACATGCAAAGCAAAAGTGAGTCTATGTACTCACCCGTTTCGTCTGTCCGGGCGTCCGGGCGTCCGATAACTTTAACGTTGGATCTTTCTCGGAGACTATTAAGTCTATCAACACCCAATTTGGCATGATGGTGTATGATGACAAGGCCTCAAAAAGCATACATAGTGACTTGACCTTGCTTCAAGGTCAAGGTCGCAGGGGCCATAAATGTTGTCTAAAAAACAGCCATTTTTCACATTTTCTCAATTTTCTCTGAAGTTTTTGATATTGGATACCTCACCTATACATGGTATATAGGGCAAAGTAAGGTCACAGGAGCTCTTTAAAGTTGGATTGTATACATATTTTGAAGTGATCTTGACCCTGAACTATGGAAGATAACTGTTTCAAACTTAATGATTATGTGGGGCACATGTTATACTTTCATCACGAGACACACTTGGTGACATATCATCAAGGTCAAGGTCACTTTGACCCTATTGAAATGTGACCAAAATGGGGTAGTGAACCACTAAAAGTGACCATATCTCATGGTAGAAAGTGCCAATAAGCACCATTGTGCTTCCTATGTCTTGAATTAACAGCTTTGTGTTGCATGACCTTGAATGACCTTGACCTTGGGTCAAGGCCACATGTATTTTGGTAGGAAAAATGTGTAAAGCATTTCTTAGTGAATGATGTCATTGGTAGGTTTAGTTGTTTGACCTTGACCTTGAAAGTCACCTGAAGGTCAAGGTCATATAAAGGTCAAGGTCAAGCATGTGAGTCATATGGGCTTTGCCCTTCTTGTTTCTCATGGCTGGCCCTGGAGTCACAAGGAAACCCATTGCAGTCAATTAGTGAATGATGGCTGTTTGGGGAATTTCAGGAGCGGGGCACAGCGACTGAACCACCACCTCGAGCCAACTTTGCCAGCAACTGTACCCAATGGGAGATCTTTGATGCCTATCAGGAGGACTTTGAAAAGCAGGTGAGGAATGGATTTTGAACACCTGTACTTGTGTTCATGTACATTATACCTTATAAACACATTTCAAAAGTCATATGGTGGCAACAATATTGCTTCAACATCAGTACCTGCATCAGCTTGTGAATGTTTTAATTTGAATGTTTATTTTTCATAATTGATGGGCTAGAAATGGGAAAGACATGCATGGATGGTTTGACTTGAATTCATTTATTTTCTGCAGTTAATGGACAACTGAGAGGAATAATAATTTTAGTGTTTGCTTCTTCTTCCCACACTGATTGCACAGTATGAAGAACTTTGTTAATTTTTAGTTTTCTTAAAATTGTGAGAGTTTGAAAAAATGTACAACTTAGTATGCATCCATCTTGTAGAAAACTTACCAACTCCTTCATTTGTAGGAGAAATCCAAGGAAAAACAACACAAGCCATCTACTTTCAGAGGGAAAGAGGAAGAGAAGACGAAGAAGAAACTCCCTATCACGGAAACTGGGGTGAGTCCATATCTATACTTTTACATACTAGCCAGATAGTTATAACCTAATACCTGAGTCTGTCCAGAGATATCAAGAATTCAAGATAGCTAAAATCCAGCAATGAGTGGTGATGAATCTGTGACACCAGTAATCAAAGATGTCCACAACAAATATGTTGGTATGAATACAATCAGGTGATTTTCCCCCCCCATTTTATTCATTTTTGACTCACATGCGAAGCAAAAGTGAGTCTATGTACTCACCCTTTTTGTCCGTCCGGGCGTCTGTAAAAACCTTTAACGTTGGATTTTTCTTGCAGACTATTAAGTCTATCAACACCCAATTTGGCATGATGGTGTATGATGACAAGGCCTCAAAAAACATACATAGTGACTTGACCTTGCTTCAAGGTCAAGGTCGCAGGGGCCATATATGTTGTCTTAAAAACAGCCATTTTTCACATTTTCTCAATTTTCTCTGAAGTTTTTGAGATTAGATACCTGACCTATATGTGGTATATAGGGCAAAGTAATCCCTATCTTTTGATACCAGTTTGATTGACTTTGCTTTAAGGTCAAGGTCACAGGAGCTCTTTAAAGTTTGATTGTATACATATTTTGAAGTGACCTTGACCCTGAACTATGGAAGATAACTCTTCCAAACTTCATAAGATTGTAGTACACATATTATACTTTCATCATGAGACACATTTGGTCACATATCATCAAGGTCAAGGTCACTTTGACCCTAATGAAATGTGACCAAAATGGGGTAGTGAACCACTAAAAGTGACCATATCTCATGGTAGAAAGTGCCAATAAGCACCATTGTGCTTCCTATGTCTTGAATTAACAGCTTTGTGTTGCATGACCTTGGATGACCTTGACCTTGGGTCAAGGTCACATGTATTTTGGTAGGAAAAATGTGTAAAGCATTTCTTAGTGTATGATGTCATTGGTAGGTTTAGTTGTTTGACCTTGACCTTGAAGGTCACCTGAAGGTCAACATCATGTAAAGGTCAAGGTGAAGCATGTGAGTCGTATGGGCTTTGCCCTTCTTGTTTCCTAAGCTGTGATAGTCCAAAGCCATAACTACATAGTTCCCTGTCACCTTAACTCACTGGAGTCATGGCTAAATATTGTGATCGTTCTCCGGGATCGTAAGTTTTTCATGCATTTTCAAAAACATAATAAAGATACAAAGGCATAAGATAACAATACAAATTATAAATCAAATGAAAGCTTGTTTTTTGACTCACATGCGAAGCAAAAGTGAGTCTATGTACTCACCCTTTTCGTCCGTCCGGGCGTCCGGGCGTCTGTAAAAAACTTTAACGTTGGATTTTTCTCGGAGACTATTAAGTCTATCAACACCCAATTTGGCATGATGGTGTAGGATGACAAGGCGTACACAAACAGACATAGTGACTTGGCCTTGCTTCAAGGTCAAGGTCGCAGGGGCCGTAAATGTTGTCTAAAAACAGCCATTTATTACATTTTCTCAATTTTCTCTGAAGTTTTTGAGATTGGATACCTAACCTATATATGGTACATAGGGCAAAGTAATCTCTATCTTTTGATATCAATTTGATTGACCTTGCTTCAAGGTCAAGGTCACAGGAGCTCTTTAAAGTTGGATTGTATACATATTTTGAAGTGACCTTGACCCCGAACTATGGAAGATAACTCTTCCAAACTTCATAACATTGTAGTACACATGATATACTTTCATACTAGGTCACCCGTGTCATCCGTCCGGGCGTCCGGGCGTCTGGGCGTCCGGGTGTCCTGTTGTCCGTAAAAAAACTTTAACATTGGATTTTTCTCAGAGACTATTAAGTCTATCAACACCCAATTTGGCATAATGGTGTATGATGACAAGGCATACAAAAACATACACAGTGACTTGACCTTGCTTCAAATTTTCTCTGAAGTTTTTTAGATTGATACCTGACCTATATATGGTATATAGGGCAAAGTAATCCCTATCTTTTGATATCAGTTTGATTGACCTTGCTTCAAGGTCAAGGTCACAGGAGCTCTTTAAAGCTGGATTGTATACATGTTTTGAAGTGACCTTGACCCTGAACTATGGAAGATAACTCTTCCAAACTTCATAACATTGTAGTACACATGTTATACTTTCATCATGAGACACATTTGGTCACATATCAAGGTCAAGGTCACTTTGACCCTTATGAAATGTGACCAAAATGGGGTAGTGAACCACTAAAAGTGACCATATCTCATGGTAGAAAGTGCCAATAAGCACCATTGTGCTTCCTATGTCTTGAATTAACAGCTTTGTGTTGCATGACCTTGACCTTGGGTCAAGGTAACATGTATTTTGGTAGGAAAAATGTGTAAAGCAGTTCTTAGTGTATGATGTCATTGGTAGGTTTAGTTGTTTGACCTTGACCTTGAAGGTCACCTGAAGGTCAACGTCATGTAAAGGTCAAGGTGAAGCATGTGAGTCGTATGGGCTTTGCCCTTCTTGTTACTCTTTACATTCAAAGAATGATCTATAAGGGATTAAAAATACTAATTATGAATTACACACCATAGAATTGAGTGTGTACATGCACAAAAATGAAAAAGTAGGAAAAAAATCAGTTCACTAGCTGTTATGGGAAGCTTACAAGCGCCTAGAAAATGAGAAACTTTAAATGTCAATATCCAAGTAATGCAAATGTGTATAAACATTTAGTACCAACAAATACAAGCAGATGGAGGCTAGCAATCAACCAAATCAACGTATTTGTTCATAGAATTGGAAGATCAAACGTTTTGCAGTACGCTTTCCCGCCTTTTTGTCAACATACACACCACATGCAAAAAGGTTACGATTCCGATCATCAGTCGAAAATATATTATAAAGGGAAGTAAATCTGCTTGCAAATTCCTTCAGCTATATAGGCTAACAAGATTTACCTCGCTTAGACCGTTATAGGAAAAGGGAGAAATTTGCAATCGCATCGCAAACAATCTCGCAATACGACTCTGGCAGGAAGATGCCTATCGCGATATTTCTTGCGATACGACTCCAGTATCTCTAGTATATCTCTAGTGAGTTGTGGGCACAAAGAAATGATACCATGGCAATGTGATGAAATATGCTGGCAGCTGATTCAGAAACCAATACTATTTGAAGCTGGTGAATTTAACAGATTTGACCATATCTGAAAAATATATGATTACAACTACACACACCATTATGCAGTAAAACAAATTAAATGTCCTTGTCTTTGATTTTGCAGAGCGATGACATAGGACGGGTTGGCCTGGCCACAAAGATTGTCGAAAGAATGGTCAATCAGAACACATTCGACGAAATTGCTCAGGGTGAGTAGGCCAAAAAGTTACCAAAAGAGAGTCAAATCAGTGTCAGGAGGAAAAAGAACACTTCAAATGAATAATGTAAGGAGGTGTTACATGAGAACTTTTTTAAAAACTCCAGCCTGAGATTGAAGTTGTCAAAGCAAAGCTGGCAAGGCTTACAAGATGCGGAAAAGGTGGTGGTTAAAGCGGAACAAGGAAAGTTGTCCAGTGTGGCATGCATCAGATGTTTTTGTCTGGGCTGTGTCTTCATGCTTCATGTGCTGGTATTGACTGCTGTGTGTTCCAGTCTTCAAGTGCTGGTAGTGGCTGCTGTGTTCCAAACTTCAAGAGCTGGTAGTGACTGCTGTGTTCCACTCTTCAAGTGCTGGTATTGACTGCTGTGTGTTCCAAACTTCAAGTGCTGGTAGTGGCTGCTATGTGTTCCAGTCTTCAAGTGCTGGTAGTGGCTGCTGTGTTCCAAACTTCACGAGCTGGTAGTGACTGCTGTGTTCCACTCTTCAAGTGCTGGTATTGACTGCTGTGTGTTCCAAACTTCAAGTGCTGGTAGTGGCTGTTGTGTTCCAAACTTCAAGAGCTGGTAGTGACTGCTGTGTTCCAGTCTTCAAGTGCTGGTAGTGACTGCTGTGTGTTCCAGACTTCAAGTGCTGGTAGTGACTGCTGTGTTCCAGACTTCAAGTGCTGGTAGTGACTGCTGTGTTCCAGACTTCAAGTGCTGCTAGTGACTGCTGTGTTCCAGACTTCAAGTGCTGGTAGTGGCTGCTATGTGTTCCAGACTTCAAGTGCTGGTAGTGGCTGTTGTGTGTTCCAGACTTCAAGTGCTGGTAGTGGCTGCTATGTGTTCCAGACTTCAAGTGCTGGTAGTGGCTGCTATGTGTTCCAGACTTCAAGTGCTGGTAGTGGCTGCTATGTGTTCCAGACTTCAAGTGCTGGTAGTGGCTGCTATGTGTTCCAGACTTCAAGTGCTGGTAGTGACTGCTGTGTTCCAGTCTTCAAGTGCTGGTAGTGGCTGCTATGTGTTCCAGACTTCAAGTGCTGGTAGTGGCTGCTATGTGTTCCAGACTTCAAGTGCTGGTAGTGACTGCTATGTGTTCCAGACTTCAAGTGCTGGTAGTGACTGCTATGTGTTCCAGACTTCAAGTGCTGGTAGTAGCTGCTATGTGTTCCAGACTTCAAGTGCTGATAGTGGCTGCTGTATGTTCCAGACTTCAAGTGCTGGTAGTGACTGCTGTGTTCCAGACTTCAAGTGCTGGTAGTGACTGCTGTGTGTCTGTATGTTCCAGACTGCAAGTACTGGTAGTGACTGCTGTGTGTCTGTATGTTCCAGACTGCAAGTACTGGTAGTGACTGCTGTGTGTCTGTATGTTCCAGACTGCAAGTGCTGGTAGTGACTGCTGTGTGTTCCAGACTGCAAGTGCTGGTAGTGGCTGCTATGTGTTCCAGACTGCAAGTACTGGTAGTGACTGCTGTGTTCCAGACTTCAAGTACTGGGAGGACACCTCTGACGAGTACCGGGACCAGGAGGGTACATTGCTTCCTCTATGGAAGTTCACTCATGAAAAAGCAAAGAAGCTGGCAGTCACCTCTGTCTGCTGGAACCCCAAATACCATGACTTCTTTGCCGTTGCTTATGGCTCATGTAAGTTTGCAACCCATCTGCCCCTCCAGTCTTTTTTTTGCCCATTTCTTTTAGTGCCTGCAAGCTCCCAGTCCACCATCCATCTACCAACCTCCCATTTATTCCATCTTGCATCTTTTTTGGCTCCTCCCTTTTCCGTTTCCCCTGTGGTACTTGTAGACTGTCATCCCAGTACTCATTGCTTCTTTTCTCCTTTAAGCTTATCATCTCCTTTAGCTCCAGTAAAGTCACACTCACACACCATGCAGTTCTTTTCTGCTGTCACTTTTGGCTCCTGCAAGTTTCCACAATACTCAAACATCCATTTGGCCATTAGATACTTTATGTTATTTTGCACACTGTAAGCCCACACATGTAAGTGAGTGCGCATGCAAGCACATACACACATATGCACAGAGACACACATATGCACACACAAAAATAGATACACACACACACACACACACACACACACACACACACACACACACACACACACACACACACATAATTTAATACACCAGTTTTTAAATGCAGGCTTTTTAACTCCTGTCATTCTTATTCCATCCTAAGTAACTTATTTTTGGTTATGCTGCTGTCATCATTGAACTATCAATACAATACATGCACTCTGTTTTCTTGATTTAACATATAATGTCACCTAACACTACACTCCACCCTTTTTGTTTCTATTTAACCCCAGCAAAGGTGTAGGCGAGCCCTCCAGTTTTCTTACTCAAACTCATGTTCTAATTGTTGTGACCATGTCAGGCAGAGCATGCAGATCCGCCCCACTTGACTGCGGAATTCAGAACAGTGGGTCTGAGAGTGTGAGGGGGGAGGAGCTGGGGGCCAGCTAATAGCTCTGAAGTTGGGGCAATGAAAGCAAGGTGTTATGGAAATTTCATGTCAAAGAAGAGGAGAGCAGAGGAGGGGAAAATGTGTGTAATGCTGGAAGGCATGCAAGAAGCTGAGGAGGGAAAGGAGTTTGAGGAGGAGACTGTGTAGAGAAGAAAGACAAAAAGAAGGTGCATATGGAGAAGCACTGTCAGTCATTGCAAACGGTATCCCTAATGGAAGTCTCAAGTTTCACCCACGTTGGAATATCATCTCTTCCAATCTCTCTCACACTGCACAGCCGTATGTATCCCTCTGTCTTACTGCAGATGACTTCATGAAGCAAGGAAATGGCATGGTCCTCTTCTACACACTGAAGAACCCATCCTACCCAGAGTACATCTTTGACACTGACACGGGAGTCATGTGTCTGGATGTCCACCCTGATCACCCCTATGAAGTCGCTGCTGGATTCTATGATGGCAGTGTGGCCGTCTTCAACATGGTTGAAAAGAGGGATGGGCCAGTTCATCGATGTACCGCCAAGAATGGGAAGCACACAGATCCTGTGTGGCAGGCAAGACCATGGTGTTAGAGTGGGAATAGCATGCTGGTCCTTTTAGACTCTGCATGTCTGGGAAAGAGGGATTGTGTCACTAGTTGCATCCATATTAGAGGTTGCTGAACTTCCACTTTTCTTATCTGGAAGAGGTAGAAAAACCGATGTGTCTGTGTGGAATGCATGTTGCCAAAGACGGCCTGCCTAGAGGCCTGGCTTGAATGTGCTGTCTGCAAGAGAAGGGGCCCACAGGCAATAAGAATCATGATACAAGGTTGCAGGAATGCTCAAGTGTCTGCATGTATCAAGCCAAGAGGGCACAGGTAGTGGCACAATTTCCACATCACTTCAGCAGGAAAAGAGAATGTGTTTAAAATATCTGTTCATGTACTTTTTTGTAGTGGAGCATCCAGTCAACTCTAATAAACACAAGCCTGTTTGCATGTATAATGACATTCTCCAAGGTCTGTGTGTGTGTGTGTGTGTGTGTGTGTGTGTGTGTGTGTGTGTGTGCGTGCATGTTTGTGTGTGTGTGTGTGTGCGTGTGTGTGTATGTGTGTGTTTGTATACATGTGTGTGTGCATATGCATGCATACATTTCTGCACATTTTTAATTAGCTCTGCCTGCAATTCTTTAACATGATTATTGTGATTTTCCCCTTTTTACATTAGGTTCGATGGCAAAAGGATGATACCGACAACAACATGAACTTCTTTTCAATATCATCAGACGGACGCATTGTTCACTGGATTATTGTCAAGGTAATTACCATCTCCATACTTTTGGCATGATTTTGGTAAAAAATATATAAAAATATAAACTTGTTGGGAAGACAATTTTTCATGCAACATAAACTCTCCTTATATATGGAAAGTTGAAGATGTGATGATGTTTAGGTTATGAGATCACATGCAATGATTTTCCATGAGGAAATGTGTGGGATATATGCAACATCCCTCAGCCTTGAACGAGACCTGTTGTTTGCAGAATGAGATGATATTCCACTGCATCTCGCACATTGCAGAGTGAGATGATATTCCACTGCATCTCGCACATTGCAGAGTGAGATTATATTCCACTGCATCTCGCACATTGCAGAGTGAGATGATATTCTATCTCACTGCAGGATGAAATTATATTCCATTGCGTCTGTCTCATTGCAGAGTGAGATGATATTCCATTGCATCTCGCACATTGCAGAGTGAGATTATATTCCACTGCATCTCGCACATTGCAGAGTGAGATGATATTCCACTCCATCTCACACATTGCAGAGTGAGATGATATTCTATCTCAGTGCACGATGAAATGATATTCCATTGCGTCTGTCTCATTGCAGAGTGAGATGATATTCCATTGCATCTATCTACTGCAGGATGAGATGATATTCCATTGCATCCCCCTCATTGCAGGATGAGATGATATTCCATTGCATCCCCCTCATTGCAGGATGAGATGATATTCCATTGCATCCCCCTCATTGCAGAATGAGATGATATTCCATTGCATCTCTCTCACTGCAGAATGAGATGATATTCCACTGCATCTCACTCACTGCAGAATGAAATGGTATTCCATTGCATCTCTCTCATCGCAGAATGAAATGATATTCCACTGCATCTCACTCACTGCAGAATGAAATGGTATTCCATTGCATCTCTCTCACTGCAGAATGAAATGGTATTCCACTGCATCTCACTCACTGCAGAAGGAAATGGTATTCCATTGCATCTCTCTCATCGCAGAATGAAATGGTATTCCACTGCATCTCACTCACTGCAGAATGAAATGGTATTCCATTGCATCTCTCTCATTGCAGAACGAGATGATTTTCCAGGACGTGATCCGTCTGATGTTGCCTGACACAGCAGCAGATGGTCCTGATGGCATCAAGGTTCCCAGCATTGGTAAGAGTGTGAGTGCATGTGTGCATGCCTGTGCACATGCATGCAAGCAAATGTGCATTATTACATGCCTGTGCTCTGATTATTCTTAATGAAGAAGATGTCTAGGGGTAAACGCACTGCTGCATGCAACATTCACTCACCTTTCTCGCTGTCAAGACTGGACAAGACAACAGAGAAGATGAATGCAGAGGTCCAATACAAAAATGACTTTAATAACACTTGAAGTGATAGAACAATGATCAGTAAATCAACGTGCATGAATAATAATAAAAACTTCTGTGTTCAATTCTAGTTCTTTTAGCCAGCCAGCCTTTTCTATAGTATCATGGTAAAAACTTATCTGAGTTCACTGAGTCCGTTCTGTGGAGGAATGATGAAAGGTGTCAGGGCGGCGTGACCCTGTGGTTGTCTGTGCTGAAGGGGGTCAGGGCAGTTGACCCCATGGCTGCTCCAGAAGGGGGTTGTCTTGGGGTGTGGAGGGGGATGTCGACTGATGCAGGGGTGGGCCTGCAGAGGGGAGGTTGAACTGGCCTCATCTCTCCTCTCGTCCCTTGTCTGGTGGCGGGGTCAGGGTCATCTCCGCTTCGGTTGCAGCTTGTCAGCGAGCGGGGCATCTCCTCCATCCAGGGGGGCTGGAGGCGGTGGGTTGAAGGGGGGTGGGGAGGGAAACCATTCCCTGTCCTCCCCTAGGTCAGACTGGCCTTAATTGATACCATGATTGTATTCTCTCGCTCCCAGCAGAGGGGCAAACACGCCAGTCCTGCTAGCAGGCTGCTGCCTATATTTATATCTTCTTCCACGTCTCGATTGAAAGTCTCAGAAATTCACCAATGGGAAGAAGGGGATGTTTGGCGCCTGCTGACTCGACAACTTCTTACCGCTTAATGTCTTCAAAGTTCTCTTACTCTGGACCAATAGGGAAGTAGAGAAAATTGGCGCATTTTTGTCCCACTCAAAGTCTCACGTCAGCACAAGTTTGGCGCCCAACTTGAAAACTGTTCACTCCTTCCACCACCACAATAATATTCTAAAGGCATGGCTGGTTGCTTAATAAACTACATTTAGTTGAGGTCTGGCTGGCTTCTATATCCTTAAGTATTCCTTACTTAAAACATGCATAAACACACAATTCATAGTGGTAGTGGTATGATGCTTCATTAGCTCACACAGAGAACGTAGTACAGGGTAGGCATTTTACCTAAACCACACAGAGAAATAAAAACGGGATTTGGGACCGTAACATGCATGTTTTGCCATTGTAGCTGAATTGCTGAACATTCTTTATGCAGTTAGAAACAGCAAAGTTCAATTCCTGTAAATAATCTAAAAGTGGCACTGCTGTCAAGGATTTTTATGCCTTCAAATTTCTGAATACAGATGGTTGTTAATAAGACTTCCATCAATGAAGGCTGCATTCTGCAAATAATTTCTGCATTATCTCCATGACAGAGTCACTAAATCATGAAGACCTCTACAGAATTAGCACACACCATGGAAAGCTGCGTATCATGACAATCTCTCCTCTGTTGCTGTCCACAGGTTGCGGAACAGCATTTGACTTTCACAAGGAGAAGGACTACCTATTCCTGGTGGGCACGGAGGAGGGCAAAGTGCATGTGTGCTCAAAGGCCTACAGCTCGCACTTCATTGACACCATTGATGCCCACAACATGGCTGTCTACAAGGTGGCATGGAACCGCTTCCACTCCAAAATCTTCATCACCTGCAGCGCTGACTGGAATGTCAAGATCTGGGAGTACGACGGCCGCATCCAGAAGAATGCTGACGGCACCGTCAGTACCGCCAAGTAAGAACAAGACTGGGATCAAGCTGAGAATGTAACTTTTATTTTCATCCCAAAGAAATAGATCTGAATCAATTTGATGCTTGTTGGACTGTATTCTGTCTGTAGTTATCTAGCTGAATTTAACCAGTTTTATGCTTTTCATTTCCTGCCAGTGCACTCATGGGGGATACTGATGTGAGAGTTTGCTACAAATATTCATTCCTGCCTCACCATTTGTTAGCAATAATCCTGTGCCTGTACAACCATGAAGCATAACTGATTTTAAATGTAGACCTTAAATGGTTTCCATCATATCATAAACCAAAGATATTTAAAAAGCAGACAAAAATCATGTAAGAGATTAAGTACTTTTACATTCTAATGGAAGTTTTTGTCAATGTGTATGCCATATTTAACTGTTAGGGTCATTCATGTTTCATTCCCCAGTCCTGTAAGGATTTTGCAATTTGTAGTAAAAAATCAGTCAAGTTACAGCCATGTTGGGTGGGCAGCAATGGGTGGTACAGGATTGAGCAGGGTGAGCGGTAATGGGCGGTATGGGATCTTAAGAGTTAAAACCAGATAAGGCCGTTCTTTTCTATTGGGTTTATGATGACCATATTCTGACAACAGTTGTGAGATAACAAGGACCCTTTTTGCCCAACAGGAAGCCTCTGTTTTCTTTCGACTTGAACAACTCAGTGGGAGATGTCGCATGGGCTCCTTACTCTGCGACGATTTTTGCAGCTGTCACAGCTGATGGCAAGGTAAGCATGGTATTCAATGTGATGTGGTGCCTGCACTCTCCTGTCAGAAATAATCTCGAGCAGGAAAATGCATGTGTCCAAGGTTTTTTTTTTCTTTTTTGGTTTTTTTAAAACTGTTGACGAGGCATTTACTTTCATTCTTGTTGAGAGACTGTCATTTCAGTAGGATTTGTAATTCTGTAGTTGGTCATTGTTTTGCCTAATCAAGAGCTGTCCTATCAGTCAAATGAGACCTGTGCTTTGTTTCCAGTTCACTGAAAAGTAGGCCTTTAAATCTTGAAAGGAGGTGACCCATCTGTTTATACCATGAAACATCAAGTCACATGTTTCCATTGATGTAAATTGATGAATACTGATCAGGATGAAACAAACAATTTACATGTGTATTTTAAATCAATTATTACTATACTTGATTTGATATGTTTCAGGCATACGTGTATGACCTCAACGTCAATAAGTATGAGCCCATCTGTGAGCAAATGGTCGCGCAGAAGAAGAGAACCAAGCTGACTCATGTGGAATTCAACCCTATTCATCCCATCCTTATCATTGGTGATGATAGGTAGGCATGTCTAAACTTCACATACTGTCACATCCTCGTACTGATGACTGGGGACAGAGTTGTACTTCCTTTTTTTCTGCTTTGTGGCAGCTTCTGTTCTTGCAGGCAGAGATTTGAAAAAAATAGTATGGTGATACTGATGGTAAAATGATTACAGCATTTGAGGTGTTGATGATGATGTATTCATGATGATGATGTATTTATGATGATGATGATGATTTGCTTAGCAAATGTGAAAACCCTCTGAAGCCAATAATTATACAGTCATTTACAATCAAAATTTATTTTGAATGAAAAAGGTATAAAGATTTTGAAAAAACATCTCAATTTTTCTTGCTCAATTCTACAGAGGGTGCATCACGAGCATCAAGCTGTCACCAAACCTCAGGAAAATGCCCAAGGTAACAAGACTGGCTTCTGAAGTTCTTTTACTCTTCCTTGTCTTCTCTGCCTTCCTACTTCCTTACTTCCTTCTGCCATGGCCTGTTTGGGTGGACTTCAGTAGTCTGCCATAATCTCACCAGCACAAATGCTGTTTAGTTGGAGGATTATAAAAACCGCTGGCGCTGAACCTCCAGGTTTTGGCATTAAAAAAATAAAAATTAAAAAAGATCGGGTTCGAACCCGCAACCTCTCGAGAAAAGAGGGGGGGGGGGGGGGGGGGGGAAACACACACACACAAAAACACAAAATACCAGGTCGGGTTCCAACCCACAACCTCTCGAAAAAAGAGAGAGAAAAAAAGTTTCAGCGCAGAATCGAACCTGGTCATGCATGACCAAGAGTCCAACACTCTACCAGCTGAGCCATTAGAGAATTGATATGACGGAGTGTTTGTAAAGCATTTATAACATTCTTTTCCCTAAACCCCCTTGCAAGCTATCGGCCCAGGAAACAATCGACCATATATTTTAAACATGATGGATAGGTTCAGGAAGCTCCTATTATGACATGTTTTGTTTTGCTTTGGCATGTCATAGACGCTGAATTAACACTCACACAGTCACACAGAGGAGGAGGTGTATTATAGATGTTCACCCCAGACATGTGCATTCGTACTCATTCACGCACAATAATAATAATAATAATAATAATAATAATAATAATAATAATAATAATAATAATAATAATAATACAGACTACTTATATGCCCATACCTTCCCTAATAGGCAAGCTCATGGCGTTTACAATGAAAAGTCTACATTCATACAAAGCATTCCAACACTCGCACACTGCACAGTTGAAACAAAAAAGAGTTAAACATAATACAACTACTTAGTAGGAAAAGATAACTCTGTTTGACTCGGCTGGAGTAGGCTATTCCGTCAACTGACATATGAGGGGGGAAGTTTCGAGTTTACGACCTACATAAATCAATTTCTCTTCAAACCTTGATTCAGAAAATTTGATACATTCAATCGGACCTAACTTTCAGTAAGTGTGCAAAATGTCAAGGAAATCCGTCCAGTAGTTTTTGAGAAATCAGCCGTTAAATCGGAACAGAGAGACAGACACATAGATAAAATTTCGTAACGTTATTGATTACGTCACACATTTTCCATTTCGCCATTCCGTCAATTGACACTTTAGAGAGGTGCTTTTGAGTTTACGACCTTAAAAAACCACTTTCTTTTCAAACCTCGATTCTGGAAATGTGATACATTCAATCGGACCTAACTTCCAGTAAGTGTGCAAAATGTCAGTGAAATCCATCCAGTAGTTTTTGATAAATCAGCCGTTAAGTCGGGGCAGACAGACATACACACAGACAGACAGATAAAGTCTGTAGGACCTCCAGTAAACCTGGAGGGATAAAGTCTGTAGGACCTCCAGTAAACCTGGAGGGAAAATTTCTTTTAAACTTATAAATTACTCATAATTTGGGTGGCTGTCACATGTGGTCTGCAAACGGACAGTAATTTGATTTTAATAATGGTTTCTGTATTTTTTCTCATCATACTGAAAACAACAAAGCAAGAGTTCATTTCATGCTGTGCAGTTAATTTCCATAGAAACTTCATGAAGGGAAAGGTTCTGTTCAATGTAAGCTTTTGATGATATATATCTACCTATAAAAACAATTTATATTTTAATCCCCCAAGTCTCATGGCTACCCCCACATCCCATGTATATGTGAATACATTTTCCATAATCTGTTGTCTTTGTATGTATACACTCATCTTTTGTATACAACATGTTTCTACATCAGCAACAGTTCATTACTACAATCTCTTCCAACTACACTAGATGACCCAACCCTTCCCAATGAAGACTTATGTCTTGTAACACTTGCATCCCAATAGCTCTTCCTCCATCCTCTTCTTTAGATAAAAGAATAAAGTCATGATTTCTAGTTAGAAACTGAAACTAGCTATAGAGGTCTGTTATTATAAACTAAGCAGTTTATGGAATTTCATACACAGCAAACCAATTTTTCCACCCAGACTTATGTGACCGTGCATGAGATTTCATGGCTAAAGTTTAAAAAATGACAAAATTATAAATTTCAACCACAATGTTATTTATTTTATTCATGCACATTTAAAAAAGTGTTCATAGAGGAAATCTTTAAAATGTTTGCAGTGACATAATTATAAGGAAAAAATATATTTGACTTGGTGTGCTGATAACTATCCTTGGCATTTTCTTAAAAGCTGTTATTTTACTTCAGCCTTGTTTCTCATGTAAATTCACATATGTTTGAATATTATTTGAAAGAAAAGGATGAACTTTTTCATCAAGATACACTGTACTAGCTGACTAATTAATCTAAAATCTGTATTTCCATGCAACTTTTTATTATCTGCAAGACCTTTGCTATGTAGGTCTATTTTCTGTTTCTAAAATCTTTTGCACTTGGAGAAACAATATGATTTTACTCTTGGAAAGTAAACTGTGTGCAAAGAATTACACACACAACAATTACTTGCCTGCCCTATCAAAGACAACAGCTTTTGTTATTTGTTTGTATTTCCTTTCCAAACTGCTCAATGAGCATATTTTCCTGCATGAATGATAATAATAATGAGAAGAAGAAGAAGAAGAAGAAGAAGAAGAAGAAGAAGAAGAAGAAGAAGAAGAAGAAGAAGAAGAAGAAGAAGAAGAAGAAGAAGAAGAAGTTTGTTTCTTTAAACATGCACCTAACCTGGCAAATCCAGGTCTAAGTTAAACAAAACACAGTCAAATGACTTGTAAACATGACAATAAGAAATATTTAAAAAGCAACCACCGAAGCAAAACATTAAAAACGTTTTGTGAAAAAAACCTCAACTTAAGAATAATCTGTTAGTTTTGTGTGTACACACTCAAACTAGCACAAACATATGCACTCATTCCCACACAGGCACCAACAATATCCCACATGCAAATATGAATGCACTTGTTACCTCTCATCCACACAGAATTATAATCAATGATGAACAGATGTGAGAAGCATCCTGCCAAACATTGACAAGACAAAATGGATTTGTCTGCTTTCATCTGTTATGTTTTCCCCTGTGTAAGTTTATATATTTGAGCCAACTTTTTTTTTACATTCTGCCACATCTACTTGAATAACATTCACTGCCTTCCCCAATCCCCAAGCCAGAAAGGCCCCATAGAGTTAATGTGAGGGTTTTCCTTGTGACTTCAGGAGAAGAAGGGAGCACCGCCCATGGATGCTGCAGCCAAAACGCAGTTTGAGATTGCCAAGCTGGAGAAGCTCCTGAACATGGTGCGGGAACCAGTGGATAACTAGACTAGAGAGACCCCTCCACGCAGGACAGCTCCGACTCTCCACTTTCTGGCCCTCCAGACCCTGAGTCTCAACCTTGGCACCACCACTGCTAAGGAGTCTGGGACCTCTAAGACTGAGACTTGTGCTCAGCCTACCTGCTGTGATACTACCTGACAGCCTGAAGAGGCTACTTTCTAGCTGAACTTTCATCTCTTCCCACCTGCCCTATCAAAGATAGAAACTTAATGTTGTGATGCCAGGGCAGCTGTTGTGAGTGAAATGTATGCTTTTTTTTGGTACAGGTGTAATGGAGATGAACTACAAAGGCACGAAGCAAATATCTATATAGATAACTCTACAGTACCACATGATTTTCTTCTGTGTTTTCATTACCAACCAGTCATATACTCGTGACTTTTCCATTCATCGAGAACCATCTACTTGTGTGCGTGTTGTACATAAATATGCAATAATGTATCATGAAATGTGAGAATATGTTGCCAGGTTTCTTATACTGTTATAGGGATTTATCCTTTTTATAACAATTTCATTGAGCTTGAAGGTTCTCCCTGTATGTGAGGGCCCATACCTGACTAGGGACTCAGTTTGAACTGCTTATTATCCCAGCCTTCTGCGGCAGTATGGTAGGCATCAAGGTCAAAAGACCACAGCATGCATTGCCTGTGTTGCTATACAGAAGTACAAAGCTTTCCAGCAGTGTTGACATGGGCTTCAAATGGAAGGGAGATTATTGCAGGTGATATTAACTTGGGTTATATAACTTGGGAATGATATTAGCCAACTATATCCATAGCACAAAAAGATTCATCTAGAATTAAATGAAAACTCTGAAGATTATCTGCTGTCATACTCTGCCACAGAACAGCAAGAGTACACAAAAGGGTTTAGGTTTCAACATCTACATGATACTGTAGAAATCTTATTTTGGAACAGCATGTATGAAAACAACTAAATCCTTTCATGAAGACAGAGAAAATGAATGTTATGGGCCACATGTTGACTCTTCACTTCTGACGTGCATAAGAATTGAAATAGTGCTGTTTTCATAAAATGCCTTTTCTGTATTCTAGCCTTGAATCTAAATTTGACAGCAGAGGTAGTGTGACGTGCATCAGTACACATATACCCTATGCCAACTGACTCCAAAGATGCAACCACTGTAAATTTATCACAGACTTAGCTTAACTGTCAACATCAATCCTGAAGACAGGTTTGTTTCAAGAGGATACAAACATGCAAACTCTCTTGAAAATGAGTGTTTGGCAAGTTATCATTTCTGTCAGTATTTGAAAATCTTTATACACACACGTCTGAGCTGGAGGAAATCCAAGTGTCTTTGTACCATTGTATTGTGTGAAATGAATAAAGAAAAGATTTTTTATACTTGTTGGCACTGTCAAAGATATAAAGAATTTCTGCTTTTCTACTGAGCTTCATAGACTGCTAGTCGGAAACACCGATGGAGCTAGATAAACCTCTGTTACTTTTAGTTCTATTTCAGGTAAGTAATTTTGATAAAATCTGATTTGTAAGACATGTTTACATGTATTCAGAGACTATTAAATAATGATTTTCCACAGTCTTAGCATCTGATTCATTCTCCTTTTGTTTAATTACACTTCAGTTTGTGGAAAAAAGCACACCTACTTGGCATTTCCAGGGAGGTGCAAGATTGGATCACACAGAGACTGCAACACGCTGCTAAGTCAGCTTGGCTCTGGGTGAAGTGCACAGGGCACAGAGTGTCTGTCCTGCCATGAGGGCAATGCTCCCATCCACACACGATGCCTCCCAGTGGCACGCAGTGCTGCTTGGGCTCCCTGTGGTCAAGCTGCTGGAGAAATGCCCCGAGAGAACTATGACCATGCATTCCATCTGGTGGCCGATACTACATTGTGTATGTGACATTCACACCTTCAAACATACAACCATCTTTTGGTCATGACTGATGGGCAGTCCTGTCTGTGAGGCTCAACTACTGTGGTGTGGTGCAAGTGCAGACCCACAGACTTGGTGCCTCGTTAGTCTGTGGTGGGCAGTTTGTGGATGCCCATGGACCTGACCTGGTGTCATGGTCCTAATGTACCCCAAGTTAGTTCCCACACTCCCTGTGTCTGCAGTCTGACAACATACCCCAACACTAAAAGAGTAATTAGAACAACTAATGGCCTGGTATCTGGAAAACTTAAAAATTATTATTTGTAGTCCTGTTAAGGTGTCATGATGTAATTCCATGACCAGAGTCAATACACATACCATCTCAGTCCAATGAAGGCAATGTTTTAGTGTGTTGTTTTTATAATCAAAACAAAAACACACACAACACACATATGTAAGCACACACACACACACACACACATACACACACACACACACCCAACAACAACAACAACGATCAGCATTTTCATTAATAAAGACAGAGTTCCTCACAGAGCAACTCAAAACAAAAGACATCTATAAATAAAGAAAATAAATTTAATGTATTAAAAATGCGATGTAATACATGATATGTCATACATGCAAATATAAATATCTTATCAGACGTGGTAGGCCCCGATGACAGGAGAAAAGCAATTATCATGGTTTTAAGGATTATCCCTGTTCTTTTTTTCCTTCTGAAGGCAACAGTGAATGTAGAAGTAAAGTTGGAATGATGGCCTTGAGAAAGTAACAAGCTTTCCACAGTGTGCAAAAATACCAATGAGTGGCATAAACACACTTGAAGTGAATCCTATAACCAAATAATAAATAGTGTGGTTGCGGCAGTCTAAGTCTAAATGTTTTGTGGAGAATGGAGCAGGTATCTGTACCTGGGTGTCCAAGCCCAATATCACAGTGCCATAATCATAATGTCTGTCCTTCAGTACTAGCAGATCATGAATCACTTATGCCAATGGCTGGAAAGAAAGTATGAAGGAGTCGAGCCTCAGACATGGATAAATAGTCAGGGAAGAAAACTCCGCTAATCGAGCTTCCGCTTGTCATAACTTTGCATTTATTGCAATAAATTGAATGCTTGAATCAGGCCAGAGAAAAAAATGGTTGTGGTTATTGTAACCTGACCAACTCTTTTTTTTCCTGTTGACTCAAAACTCATTATGAAAAAAGAAGAAGAAGAAAACTGAAGAAATCAATGGTAATATATTGTTAGCTGTCTTGTTTTCCCTGCCTTATAAGCACTTGGGGAATCCACCATTTGAGTAATTAAAAACTCCTAATAATAATTTTAATCATATGTTTTTCAGCAAAGATTAAATTGTAATTTATATTCAATCTGGCCTCCTCTATTATTTTTAAAACACCACAACTATTTTTGTTTTGGCCAAGTTACATTGACACAGATCTTCTAGTAAAAAAAACTATCTCTCTCTTCAGTAACTTGTATAATTTCAAAAGACTGATCTGATACTCCAAATACAACCCCGGGATTATTGAGTATTTCCACACAATAAATGGCAGTGAATACTAATCATGATAAGCTGCTAGGGGTTCCAGCTGAAGACGGGGACATCAACCTGCTCCAGTCATATGTTACTCCTAACATCTAATTTCACAATTCATTAACACACACACACTCGTACACTCACACAGTCATAAACACACACACACACACACACACACACACACACACACACACACCCAACCACCCTCCCAACCACCCTCCCCCCCCCCCCCTCTCTCTCTCTCTCTCTCTCTCTCTCTCTCTCTCTCTCTCTCTCTCTCTCTCTCTCTCTCTCTCTCTCTCTCTCTCTCTCTCTCTCCCTCTCTCTCAATAATAATGAGGTAAAACTATGTAGCCTTTGGATTTCCAGTACTCCATGTCCTCTTTCACATGCTTGTTTGAAACACTTTTCTTGACAGCTGTAGTGAGATATGCTCAGTGTCAGTTACGGAGATTAAGGTTCATGCTGGTTGACAGAACTTTGTCATCATCTCCACCTGTAGAAATGTTGATATAGTCCCAAAGTATTTATTCTTTCAGCATTGTGGTCTGAATGGATTCAGTTCCTGAATGAAAGTCAATGATCAAACCCATATTGGCCGTCAAGAACGCTTTGGCATGGATGTCAGAATACTACAACAGTTTTCATGGAGCATCCACAAGTACACCATCATCCCTCAAAAGTTTGTAAATTGTATTCCGCTTTCACAAAGATTCACCTTTCACTACCAAAATGAAATGCTGCATACGCAAAGACAAAACAGAAAATATGTTACAAACCATACATACTGAAGTCTCCAGTACCATTCTTTGGTGAATGTCCATTAGGGTACCTGGGATTATCTACCACATCAGCACCAAACTTAAGCTCCAAGAACTGTTTCACATGATTCGGAGCACTGGCTTGAAAGCCCACAAAGCTGAGCCGAGTCAGGGGCTTGAGGAAGTGCTCAGGGAACTCCATATCCTGTCTGTGAGTCTTCATCCAAGTGTCCTTGGTCATCGTGCCATTGCGGGAATAGAAGGGGAAAATGTCTACATGCATGTGGTTGGACTCGCTGTACTGCACCCGATAGAAAGCCCCCTCAGGAGCCTTCTCCCACACAAATCCCAGGCTGTCTACAAAGGGCTCAGTCATGGCAGAGACCAGGGGGCTGCAGAGAAGGAGGTCCTGGCGGTACACACCCACATCCACATCATAGTCCCAGGGAATGACATCCCCTGTCCTGGCTGCCCCAAGCAGACTGCCGCCCTCCAGCCAGTATCGGACCTGCAGTCAGGAGAAACACAGTAGTGTCAGAGTTGCCTAGCATGGGCACAGCCTTATTGAATTGTCTATGAAAAGAACAGTCACTTAATTGACATTTAATATAGCGTTACCCAGCATGTGATTTCTTGTAAAGACCAGCATACAGATCTATACAACTTACTGTAATGACCAATGATGCAACTCATAACATTAAATGTATGTCACCTGTATCATGATCTAGAATGAAATGTTATTAGGACACAGCTTAGCTCATAATTTGTTGTTATAGCCTAGCCTAGATGTAACAATTTGTTATTATGTGACTTAGATCATAACTAGCAATTGTACCACCAGGAATGTAACAGGTTATAACATGAATCAGCATGTCACAAGACAGTAATCCAGCACAGGCAGGGCACAACAAGTCATACATCATGATTGTGTGTGGCCTACCAACAACCCAGCACATAGAGGGCAATGAAAGTTCTATGCTTTAGCACTCTAGTCTAAGGTCACCCTCTTCACTCCTGTGGTAAAAGCCATGCAGAACAAAGCACAAAAAACAACAACATAACAACTTCATTTGTCAATATTTCAAGATTTTTAAAGCTCTTGCCAAACTCAATAGTATCATGTACTTTACATGTTCTTGAATTTCTACACAGCTTTTCCTTGTTGCCCACTGCAATATCTTACCAGCACAAGGTGCTGAGGAAAAAATCATCTTCATCATGAGCTTTATTTCACAATGCATGACAGCACATGAGAAATCTGTTGTGAGAACTTCAACCCCCATCATCACCAGCACAGCACCCTGTAAGGGGCAAGCTGTACAGGTTATGCCAGTACAAGGGATCACCCCCTTGGTGTGTGTACTTTCTGCAAGTACTAGTATCCTCATTTCTACACCACATCACTTGTCACTGAATTCACAACTTCATGGCCAGTGACCACCTGAGGTGGACGTTTTTCTTGGAGAGAGGAAGGAGTGGAGTGTTCCTTAAGACAAATAAGATGGATGCAAGCACAAGCAGGACATGAGTGAGGAAGATTTAGGGCAGTCAATGTCAAGAGACAGCCACACCTGTATTAGTCTCAGAAGACATGACTGATTATTAAGAATGTAAATAATATAATTTTGAAGTGTATTGGTACTATTACTACAACTCTGACACTGACAGCATTTCACTCATCTGAACAGCTACAGTCTTATTTCCAAATTTTCTCAATTTCTGCCTCTAATTTAGTCTAAATCTATTTTTAAAGGCCTAAATCTACATGTTCTTATCATCAAAAGTGCTTTTCTGTTGTCCAGACATCTAGAGATTCTAATCCAGAATAATATGAGAAAAACTTCTCTCTTCCTTTTTTCCTCATCATCAGGGTCATAAAAAGAAGCATGAAGAAATCATGACTCACTCATTCTATTTTACAGTCGAAAGCACAGACATGCACCTCAAGACAGCCTTCAAAATTTCAGGAAGCCCCACATCATCACAGCTGCAAGAAAAGAGATCTGCTAGATGCTTGCCTTGCAGTCTTCTAGGGTCTTGAAGACATGTCTGGCAGTCTCCCGCAATGCTCGAAGGCAGCATGATGGGGTCCAACGATCCTGATAGATGAAGTCTGGGACGTCGTTGACCACGGTGCCAAAACACCGAGCTGTGTCTTTTCTGCAGCCATACCACTCTTCCTGTCCATTTGCTCTCACAACAAGTTTGAAGCCCACGGCTTCATACAGGGTTTTCTTTCTTTCCTCCACTAGCTGCTTCCTCTTCCACCGGCTGTGTGGATCTTGGTAAAGTGTCATCAGAGAGCTGAAAAGCCTCTGAGGATAAATAGCAGTTTTCCAGTGCCTCAGTGAAGCCTGGATGTAGAAGGAGAGCAGAAAAGGCTGCAGAAATGGGTCTGCCAGTTGTAGGAAGTTCACTCTCTTCACCAGCAAGCTGTGCCTTTCATCCACAAAGTCACAACTTTCAGAGTGGTTGGAATGAGAAATCCTGAGAGACCACCTCCTTAAATCTGCTGCCAAGGAGTAACATTCCAGCTTGTGGGATTCAGCTTCCCCTATTGCAAGTGCAGTGATGTCTTTTCGACTGTTCAAGTATTCTACTGCTGCAGACAGTGTGGATAGCTGAGACAGGTTTGTTGAATCTGGCACAAACAATACATACTCTCCATTCATGAACTGCTCTGGCCTTATATCTTGCAATGAATTCCTGGGGTCAATTTTCAAGCTGACAAACTTTACACCACTTTCAAGTGGAGCAATTCTCAATGGGGGATAAATGGGTTCGTCTGAAACTACCACTATCTCAACTCGTTTGTTCCACTGGATACTCCTAATTGTCTTTACTATTTCATTTTCAAAATGTTCGAAGTCGCGAATAAGTATTGTGACGAGAGGTACGCTTACCTCGCGAGGATTTGAGGCCTGCGAGCGAATCTGTGAAGCTGAATCTCTGTTTTGAAAATCTGTATGCTGCAGAATTGCAAAATAAATTACGACAGCTACATTGCTAGCAACAAGAATAACAGACAAACATCGATAGCTGATCCTAGGTTGCCTCATCGTTGTTCTGTTATTATGCCACTGGAAAGAATGATCTGATTATCACCTTTCCAGTTTCCACATCATTCCCACATGCTCGAAGCAGCGACAGTAACGTCACTCGTCAGTAGGAGACAAATACTTCGTGCTGTCAGGTTTCATAACACATCATCGTCACAGCACAAAATACATCACGTTAAGCCTACTTGAGTTTTGTGTCAGTCTCCACGCTGCTCGGTATCTGCGTGATGAACAGAAACCCAGCAACGCACTCTCTCGTGAGTTACTCGACGCGAAATGTTCGTCTTCATTCGTCTTCCAGAATCGTGAGTCAGAGTTACCTATCCTTGGCGATTGCAAAATTCCAAAATTAATCAATTCAATAAAAAGTTCAAAGAGGTTGTGTCATGTTATTTCAAACAAAATCAATTATTTCACACATCATTCTAACGGAACATTAGTCCATTCGTACATGTTACCTTTTATTTCGTTAACACTTTTAAACTCTTTTAAACTCTTGGCGCGTTGTTTAAAATGGCGGAGGCCGCAGAAGTGTTAAGTGCTGTTCCACAGGATACTGTAGAGCCGACTGCGGGCGAAGATCAGCTGAAGAAAAATGAAGAGGAATCGGAAAGACGTCACATGAGGCTATTGAAAGAGGCCTTTGATAAAACTAGGAAGAAATGCTTGTCGGGATTTAGGTCGGTGAAATATGTCTTTGCTGTTTAGTTTTACTGTTGCCAGTGTAAGTGTTGGTGTCATCGATGATCGATTTCATTCTCTCTCTCTCTCTCTCTCTCTCTCTCTCTCTCTCTCTCTCTCTCTCTCTCTCTCTCTCTCTCTCTCTCTCTCTCTCTCTCTCTCTCTCTCCTCTTCTCTCCTCTCCTCTCCCTCCCCTCCCTCCCTCCCTCCCTCTCTCTCTCTCTCTCTCTCTCTCTCTCTCTCTCTCTCTCTCTCTCTCTCTTTCTCTCTCTCACACACACACACACATACACACACATACACACACACACAATAGGTACAATTTGTGTTATTTCATTTTGTTTACACTACAATTTTACAAACAAAATGAAATAGAACACAACACCAGACATTTCACAATCTCCTAAAAACAACAGCCCAGATTTTTCTTGCAGAGCTCTGCAACACTCTTAATCAATGGTTCAAAGCATCCTTCAAACAGCACGCAGAATTCCATCTCATCCACCTCTCTCCAAACGGGCAAGTTACCCTTGCCAAGTTATTTTCATGTATATCTTAGTCTCTTTTATACATACACATGTCCAAAGTGACAAACACAATCTCGTACAGTTTGACATAATATTTGATAAACATGTTTACTGTAAGGAACAAAATTATGCTCAAAAGAATGGTTAAACAGGGTTGTAAAGTTGTCTGTCTAGTCATGAAGTCAGCGCAGTCGCTTTCTAAAAGCAGTGCAGATAGCAGGTCACTAATATATTGCCAGACCCCACACATTTCAGAGTGTGCAAGATGATCATTTGTGCCCTTTGCTAATATGCTGTATGACTATGAGTGTCTATTGACAGATTTTTGTTGGTTACACATGTATGTGTGTGTGTGTGTGTGTGCATGTGTGTGTGTGTGTGTGCATGTGTGTGTGTGTGTGTGTGAGTCTGTCCATCTGTCTGTCCATCCGCCTGTTCCTCAGTCTGTGTATGTGTCATGTGTCTGTGTGTCTGTCTGTGTCTGTGTGTCTGTCTGTCTATATGCCTGTGTGTCTGTGTGTCTGTCTGTGTGTCTGTCTGTGTGTCTGTCTGTCTGTGTGTCTGTCTGTCTGTCTGTCTGTGTGTCTCTGTGTGTCTGTCTGTGCATCTCTGTGTCTGTGTGTCTCTGTGTGTCTGTGTCTATCTGTGTCTGTGTGGCTGGCTGCCTGGCTGGCTCTAAACACACTCCCTCAGTGGGTTGGGAGTGAGATTAAACCCTCTGAGTCTCCCAACTGGATTCTTTAATTAAAGAAGAATGAGGAGGAAAATCATGTCTTGACTTGCTCCAACTAGCTCTAGTGCATTTGAACTTTTTTGTCAGCCTGTCACTCTTGAAGAAACATCTGCCCCTACTGTACGCCCAAAATCCTGAGTTGATGAAAAGCTTCCAGAAGGCTATCATTCAGCAGTTGGAAGCCAACATCCAGGTATTTCTCCTATAGGTTGCTTTCAATTCAATGCTAGCTTTTGACTCACATGCGAAGCAAAAGTGAGTCTATGTACTCACCCGTGTCGTCTGTCCTGGCGTCCGTCAAAAACTTTAACGTTGGATTTTTCTCGGAGACTATTAATTAAGTCTATCAACACCAGATTTGGCATGATGGTGTATCATGACAAGGCCGCAAAAAACATACGTAGTGACTTGACCTTGCTTCAAGGTCAAGGTCGCAGGGGCTGTAAATGTTGTCTAAAAGACAGCCATTTTTCATATTTTCCCAATTTTATCTGAAGTTTTTGCGATTGGATACCTGGTATATAGGGCAAAGTAATCCCTATCTTTTGATACCAGTTTACTTGACCTTGCTTCAAGGTCAAGGTCACAGGAGCTCTTTAAAGTTGGATTGTATACATACTTTGAAGTGACCTTGACCCTGAACTATGAAAGATAACTTTTCCAAGCATCATAACATTGTAGTACACATGTTAATACTTTCATACTAGGTCACCCGTGTCGTCCGTCCGGGCGTCGGGGCGTCCTGTAATCCGTTAAAAAAAACTTTAACGTTGGATTTTTCTCGGAGACTATTAAATCTATCAACACCCAATTTGGCATGATGGTGTAGGATGACAAGGCGTCAAAAAACATACACAGTAACTTGACCTTGCTTCAAGGTCAAGGTCACAGGAGCTCTTTAAAGTTGGATTGTATACATATTTTGAAGTGACCTTCACCCTGAACTATGGAAGATAACTCTTCCAAACTTCACAACATTGTAGTACACATGTTATACTTTCATCATGAGACACATTTGGTCACATATCATCAAGGTCAAGGTCACTTTGACCCTTATGAAATGTGACCAAAATGGGGTAGTGAACCACTAAAAGTGACCATATCTCATGGTAGAAAGTGCCAATAAGCACCATTGTGCTTCCTATCTTGAACTAACAGCTTTGTGTTGCATGACTTTGGATGACCTTGACCTTGGGTCAAGGTCACATGTATTTTGGTAGAAAAATGTGTAAAGCAGTTCTTAGTGTATGATGTCATTGCTAGGTTTAGTTGTTTCATCTTGACTTTGAAGGTCACCTGAAGGTCAAGGTCATGTAAAGGTCAAGCATGTGAGTTGTATGGGCTTTGCCCTTCTTGTTTGTTATTGCCTGGAATGAAGTGCTAAGACAGAGCATTCTCCTCTGCATAAATGCTTGGCCAAGATTCATCATTTAGGGTGAAGAAATTTCCATTACAGGTCTATCTTTGAAAGTGTTGCAGTAAAGATGTCAGAGAAAGTCTGTATTGGCATTTGGTGGTGATTTTATCTTTTGAGTGCATGTACAGCTTGCCTGCCTGCCTGAGATATCCCACTCCACACTTTGCATTTCAGGGAGAAATGGAGGTGATTTTTGAAGAGGAAAACATCAAAGAGCTGATGAACAAGCTGGATGACCTGATTGAGTCTGCAGAAAAGAATTCTGGCTCTGAAGCCTGGTAAGTAATAGTACTGTCTACTCTTAGAGTCACCAGTCCTCAGAAAACTTTTTTTGAATAATTTTTTTAAATAGAACCGATGGAAACGGCACTAAAACAAAAACCAACGTACACTTGGGAAGGTATTGTACACAAACAGTACCTTTACTGAAAAAAAAGAAGAAGGTATGATGTGATTTCCCCTACCCCCCTCCTCACCCGGTTGTTGAAGTGCCTGGACTAATATAATTTACGAGACCTTCTTTGATATTGCAGTAATGGACATAAGCTGCTTGTACATAGGCAACATCTACTGACTGTTTATAATGACTCTGAGAAGATGAGCTTCACTGTAACACTGCACTGCAGGAGGCCATCAGGCAAGCCTCTGCAAGATGTGGCAGCACACTTGTGTGCGGGGCGGAGGCGCTACTTGGAGACGCTGGGTGGAGTGCTGGCAGAGCTGGAATCCCAGAACAAGCTCCTGCAGGGTGCTGCAGCATCCCAGCGCCAACAGCTTTCTCGCAGCCAGGCCAAGCTTAATCAGCTGTGCCTCCTGTGGCTACAGGTGAGCTCCTCTTCTGCTGTTGTTGTCTCTTCAGTTGTTGTTGTCTGGGCCTGCCCTGGCTAGCTGCATCTGGTCTCGGCAGCTTCCAGAAAGCTCTCCTTCTTTTAGTTTTCTCTGCCTGCATCTGCGTCTCTCAGTCTTACCCTGCCTCCTTTGCCTGGCTGCTTCCTACTCTGCATCCCCTGCCTGGAGATAAGCTGCCCTTCCCTTGGCTGTGTTAGTCCTCCAATCTTTCACTAACTTATCCTGAGGTAACAGACTGTTTTGGTCTGCCTGTGTTTGTCTATCTGTCCATTAGTCTGTCCATCTCTCACCCTTGCTCATGGCTCTCAATCCCCCTGTAGGTTGGGGGTTTCAAGAATTGACCCACAGCATATCCGTACGTGATTCGTAAGAGGCGAATTAATAGATACATCATAACTTGACTCATCTTACTCTTACTTTTAATAAGTTATCAAGAGAAATAGCCTTACCTGTTATAGACGGTGACCATTTAGGATGAGTAATGGGATGGATATACGAGACGGTGTCAGTAGCACCTGTATATTGATGTAGCAATTCATGCGAGAGCAAGGGAGGTATGTAATTTCTCCCAATGGAGTTGCTTCCCTTGTTGGACAAGTTTGTGATCGAGAGATCAAAACATCACATCCCTCTTCTTATGAAAAGAAAGGATTAAGGGGGCCAAAGAAAGAGGGAAAAAAGTCAATGTACAAGGTTCAAAATTATGGGACTTTCTTTACGTGTATATTGATATAAAA
>JAWQFJ010003154.1:37449-69949 GCA_034096865.1 Theodoxus fluviatilis | reverse complement strand
CGATTCTCCTGCAGTTGGACATACATACAGAACTACAGTCACCACAGAGAAACAGAAAGGCTCCGTACCACAGTAGAGGCGATTCTCCTGGAGTTGGACATACATACAGAACTACAGTCACCACAGAGAAACAGAGAGGCTCCGTACCACAGTAGAGGCGATTCTCCTGCAGTTGCACATGAAGCAAGTTGCGTGCCTCCTCAATGTTTCTGTGTTTGACGACAGTCAGCGTCTGTGTGTTGTACTTGTTGATGCAGGCGTCCACACTGGCTGTGTAGGCAAACCTGCAATACAGTCAGTGTGCATTACATCGTCACTACACAACACAACAATGCAATACAGTGTGTACCGCAGTGTCACTACACTGCACGACAACAAAACACAAAGGGTTTGAATTTGATGCAGGCGTCCACACTGGCTGTGTAGGCAATACTGCAATACAGAGTGTATCACAGTGTCGCTATACTACACTATTCAATACTGCAATACAGTGAGCACTGCAGTGCCGCTATACTACACTATTCAATACTGCAATGCAGGGTGTATCACAGTGTCGCTATACTACACTATTCAATACTGCAATACAGAGTGTATCACAGTGTCACTATACTACACTATTCAATACTGCAATGCAGGGTGTATCACAGTGTCGCTATATTACACTATTCAATACTGCAATACAGAGTGTATCACAGTGTCGCTATACTACAGTATTCAATATTGCAATACAGTGAGCACTGCAGTGCCGCTATACTACACTATTCAATACTGCAATACAGTGAGCACTGCAGTGCCGCTATACTACACTATTCAATACTGCAATACAGGGTGTATCACAGTGTCACTATACTACACTATTCAATACTGCAATGCAGGGTGTATCACAGTGTCACTATACTACACTATTCAATATTGCAATACAGGGTGTATCACAGTGTCACTATACTACACTATTCAATATTGCAATACAGGGTGTATCACAGTGTCACTATACTACACTATTCAATACTGCAATGCAGGGTGTATCACAGTGTCACTATACTACACTATTCAATATTGCAATACAGGGTGTATCACAGTGTCACTATACTACACTATTCAATATTGCAATGCAGGGTGTATCACAGTGTCACTATACTACACTATTCAATACTGCAATGCAGGGTGTATCACAGTGTCACTATACTACACTATTCAATATTGCAATACAGGGTGTACCGCAGTGTCACTATACTACACTATTCAATACTGCAATACAGTGTGCACTGCAGTGCAACTATACTACACTATTCAATACTGCAATGCAGGGTGTATCACAGTGTCACTATACTACACTATTCAATACTGCAATACAGTGAGCACTGCAGTGTCACTATACTATACTATTCAATATTGCAATACAGTGTGTATCACAGTGTCACTATACTACACTATTCAATATTGCAATACAGTGTGTATCACAGTGTCACTATACTATACTATTCAATACTGCAATACAGAGTGTATCACAGTGTCACTATACTATACTATTCAATATTGCAATACAGTGTGTATCACAGTGTCACTATACTACACTATTCAATATTGCAATACAGTGAGCACTGCAGTGTCACTATACTATACTATTCAATATTGCAATACAGTGTGTATCACAGTGTCACTATACTACACTATTCAATATTGCAATACAGTGAGCACTGCAGTGCCGCTATACTACACTATTCAATATTGCAATACAGTGTGCACTGCAGTGCCACTATACTACACTATTCAATACTGCAATACAGTGTGCACTGCAGTGTCACTATACTATGCTATTCAATACTGCAATACATTGTGCACTGCAGTGCCGCTATACTACACTATTCAATACTGCAATACAGTGTGCACTGCAGTGTCACTATACTACACTATTCAATATTGCAATACAGTGAGCACTGCAGTGCCACTATACTACACTATTCAATACTGCAATACAGAGTATATCACAGTGTCACTATACTACACTATTCAATATTGCAATGCAGGGTGTATCACAGTGTCACTATACTACACTATTCAATACTGCAATACAGGGTGTATCACAGTGTCGCTATACTACACTATTCAATACTGCAATGCAGGGTGTATCACAGTGCCACTATACTACACTATTCAATACTGCAATACAGAGTATATCACAGTGTCGCTATACTACACTATTCACTACTGCAATACAGAGTATATCACAGTGTCACTATACTACACTATTCAATATTGCAATACAGTGAGCACTGCAGTGCCACTATACTACACTATTCAATATTGCAATACAGAGTATATCACAGTGTCGCTATACTACACTATTCAATACTGCAATGCAGGGTGTACCGCAGTGTCGCTATACTACACTATTCAATACTGCAATACAGAGTATATCACAGTGTCGCTATACTACACTATTCACTACTGCAATACAGAGTATATCACAGTGTCACTATACTACACTATTCAATATTGCAATACAGTGAGCACTGCAGTGCCACTATACTACACTATTCAATATTGCAATACAGTGTGCACTGCAGTGCCGCTATACTACTCTATTCAATACTGCAATACAGTGTGTATCACAGTGTCACTATACTACACTATTCAATATTGCAATACAGTGAGCACTGCAGTGCCACTATACTACACTATTCAATATTGCAATGCAGGGTGTATCACAGTGCCGCTATACTACTCTATTCAATACTGCAATACAGTGTGTATCACAGTGTCACTATACTACACTATTCAATATTGCAATACAGTGAGCACTGCAGTGCCACTATACTACACTATTCAATACTGCAATACAGTGAGCACTGCAGTGCCGCTATACTACACTATTCAATACTGCAATACAGTGTGCACTGCAGTGCCGCTATACTACACTATTCAATATTGCAATACAGTGTGCACTGCAGTGCCGCTATACTACTCTATTCAATACTGCAATACAGTGTGTATCACAGTGTCACTATACTACACTATTCAATATTGCAATACAGTGAGCACTGCAGTGCCACTATACTACACTATTCAATATTGCAATACAGTGAGCACTGCAGTGCAACTATACTACACTATTCAATACTGCAATACAGGGTGTATCACAGTGTCGCTATACTACACTATTCAATACTGCAATACAGTGAGCACTGCAGTGCCGCTATACTACACTATTCAATATTGCAAAACAGGGTGTACCGCAGTGTCACTATACTACTCTATTCAATACTGCAATACAGTGTGCACTGCAGTGCCACTATACTACACTATTCAATACTGCAATACAGTGTGCACTGCAGTGCCGCTATACTACACTATTCAATATTGCAATACAGTGTGCACTGCAGTGCCGCTATACTACACTATTCAATATTGCAATACAGGGTGTATCACAGTGCCGCTATACTACACTATTCAATACTGCAATACAGTGTGCACTGCAGTGCCGCTATACTACACTATTCAATATTGCAATACAGGGTGTATCACAGTGTCACTATACTACACTATTCAATACTGCAATACAGTGAGCACTGCAGTGCCGCTATACTACACTATTCAATACTGCAATACAGGGTGTATCACAGTGTCACTATACTACACTATTCAATACTGCAATACAGGGTGTATCACAGTGTCGCTATACTACACTATTCAATACTGCAATACAGTGAGCACTGCAGTGCCGCTATACTACACAATTCAATACTGCAATACAGTGTGCACTGCAGTGCCGCTATACTACACTATTCAATATTGCAATACAGTGTGCACTGCAGTGTCACTATACTACACTATTCAATATTGCAATACAGTGAGCACTGCAGTGTCACTATACTATGCTATTCAATACTGCAATACAGTGTGCACTGCAGTGCCGCTATACTACACTATTCAATACTGCAATACAGAGTGTATCACAGTGTCACTATACTACACTATTCAATATTGCAATGCAGGGTGTACCGCAGTGTCGCTATACTACACTATTCAATATTGCAATACAGTGTGCACTGCAGTGCCGCTATACTACACTATTCAATATTGCAATACAGGGTATATCACAGTGTCACTATACTACACTATTCAATATTGCAATACAGGGTATATCACAGTGTCACTATACTACACTATTCAATATTGCAATACAGTGAGCACTGCAGTGTCACTATACTATGCTATTCAATACTGCAATACAGTGTGCACTGCAGTGCCGCTATACTACACTATTCAATATTGCAATGCAGGGTGTACCGCAGTGTCGCTATACTACACTATTCAATATTGCAATACAGTGTGCACTGCAGTGCCGCTATACTACACTATTCAATATTGCAATACAGGGTATATCACAGTGTCACTATACTACACTATTCAATATTGCAATACAGGGTATATCACAGTGTCACTATACTACACTATTCAATACTGCAATACAGTGAGCACTGCAGTGCCACTATACTACACTATTCAATACTGCAATACAGTGTGCACTGCAGTGCCACTATACTACACTATTCAATATTGCAATACAGTGAGCACTGCAGTGCCGCTATACTACACTATTCAATACTGCAATACAGGGTGTATCACAGTGTCACTATACTACACTATTCAATATTGCAATGCAGGGTGTATCACAGTGTCGCTATACTACACTATTCAATATTGCAATACAGGGTATATCACAGTGTCACTATACTACACTATTCAATATTGCAATACAGGGTATATCACAGTGTCACTATACTACACTATTCAATACTGCAATACAGTGAGCACTGCAGTGCCACTATACTACACTATTCAATACTGCAATACAGTGTGCACTGCAGTGCCACTATACTACACTATTCAATATTGCAATACAGTGTGCACTGCAGTGCCACTATACTACACTATTCAATATTGCAATACAGTGAGCACTGCAGTGCCACTATACTACACTATTCAATACTGCAATACAGAGTATATCACAGTGTCACTATACTAAACTATTCAATATTGCAATACAGTGAGCACTGCAGTGCCGCTATACTACACTATTCAATATTGCAATGCAGGGTGTACCGCAGTGTCGCTATACTACACTATTCAATATTGCAATACAGGGTATATCACAGTGTCACTATACTACACTATTCAATACTGCAATACAGTGAGCACTGCAGTGCCACTATACTACACTATTCAATACTGCAATACAGTGTGCACTGCAGTGCCACTATACTACACTATTCAATACTGCAATACAGTGAGCACTGCAGTGCCGCTATACTACACTATTCAATATTGCAATGCAGGGTGTACCGCAGTGTCGCTATACTACACTATTCAATATTGCAATACAGTGAGCACTGCAGTGTCACTATACTACACTATTCAATACTGCAATACAGGGTATATCACAGTGTCACTATACTACACTATTCAATACTGCAATACAGTGTGTATCACAGTGTCACTATACTACACTATTCAATATTGCAATACAGTGAGCACTGCAGTGCAACTATACTACACTATTCAATACTGCAATGCAGGGTGTATCACAGTGTCACTATACTACACTATTCAATACTGCAATACAGTGAGCACTGCAGTGCCACTATACTACACTATTCAATATTGCAATACAGTGTGCACTGCAGTGCCGCTATACTACACTATTCAATATTGCAATACAGTGAGCACTGCAGTGCCGCTATACTACACTATTCAATACTGCAATACAGTGTGCACTGCAGTGCCGCTATACTACACTATTCAATATTGCAATACAGTGAGCACTGCAGTGTCACTATACTATGCTATTCAATACTGCAATACAGTGTGTATCACAGTGTCACTATACTACACTATTCAATATTGCAATACAGTGAGCACTGCAGTGCCGCTATACTACACTATTCAATATTGCAATGCAGGGTGTATCACAGTGCCGCTATACTACACTATTCAATATTGCAATACAGTGTGCACTGCAGTGCCGCTATACTACACTATTCAATATTGCAATACAGTGAGCACTGCAGTGCCGCTATACTACACTATTCAATACTGCAATACAGTGTGCACTGCAGTGCCGCTATACTACACTATTCAATATTGCAATACAGTGAGCACTGCAGTGTCACTATACTATGCTATTCAATACTGCAATACAGTGTGTATCACAGTGTCACTATACTACACTATTCAATATTGCAATACAGTGAGCACTGCAGTGCCACTATACTACACTATTCAATACTGCAATACAGTGTGTATCACAGTGTCACTATACTACACTATTCAATATTGCAATACAGTGAGCACTGCAGTGTCACTATACTATGCTATTAAATACTGCAATACAGTGTGTATCACAGTGTCACTATACTACACTATTCAATATTGCAATACAGTGTGCACTGCAGTGCCGCTATACTACACTATTCAATATTGCAATACAGTGAGCACTGCAGTGTCACTATACTATGCTATTCAATACTGCAATACAGGGTGTATCACAGTGTCACTATACTACACTATTCAATATTGCAATGCAGGGTGTATCACAGTGTCACTATACTATGCTATTCAATACTGCAATACAGTGTGTATCACAGTGTCACTATACTACACTATTCAATATTGCAATACAGAGTGTATCACAGTGTCACTATACTACACTATTCAATATTGCAATGCAGGGTGTATCACAGTGTCACTATACTACACTATTCAATACTGCAATACAGGGTGTATCACAGTGTCGCTATACTACACTATTCAATACTGCAATACAGGGTGTATCACAGTGTCACTATACTACACTATTCAATACTGCAATACAGAGTATATCACAGTGTCGCTATACTACACTATTCAATACTGCAATACAGAGTATATCACAGTGTCACTATACTACACTATTCAATATTGCAATACAGTGAGCACTGCAGTGCCACTATGCTACACTATTCAATATTGCAATGCAGTGTGTATCACAGTGTCACTATACTACTCTATTCAATATTGCAATACAGTGAGCACTGCAGTGTCGCTATACTACACTATTCAATACTGCAATACAGGGTGTATCACAGTGTCACTATACTACACTATTCAATATTGCAATACAGTGAGCACTGCAGTGCCACTATACTACACTATTCAATACTGCAATACAGAGTATATCACAATGTCACTATACTACACTATTCAATATTGCAATACAGTGAGCACTGCAGTGCCGCTATACTACACTATTCAATATTGCAATACAGTGAGCACTGCAGTGCCACTATACTACACTATTCAATACTGCAATACAGTGAGCACTGCAGTGCCGCTATACTACACTATTCAATACTGCAATACAGAGTATATCACAGTGTCACTATACTACACTATTCAATACTGCAATACAGGGTGTATCACAGTGTCGCTATACTACACTATTCAATACTGCAATACAGAGTATATCACAGTGTCACTATACTACACTATTCAATACTGCAATACAGTGAGCACTGCAGTGCCACTATACTACACTATTCAATACTGCAATACAGTGAGCACTGCAGTGCCACTATACTACTCTATTCAATACTGCAATACAGAGTATATCACAGTGTCACTATACTACACTATTCAATACTGCAATACAGTGAGCACTGCAGTGCCACTATACTACACTATTCAATACTGCAATACAGGGTGTATCACAGTGTCACTATACTACACTATTCAATACTGCAATACAGGGTGTATCACAGTGTCGCTATACTACACTATTCAATACTGCAATACAGAGTGTATCACAGTGTCACTATACTACACTATTCAATACTGCAATACAGTGAGCACTGCAGTGCCACTATACTACACTATTCAATACTGCAATACAGGGTGTATCACAGTGCCACTATACTACACTATTCAATACTGCAATACAGTGTGCACTGCAGTGCCACTATACTACACTATTCAATACTGCAATACAGTGAGCACTGCAGTGCCACTATACTACACAATGACACAGGACAAGAGTTTTGTACTTGTCAACACAGGCATCCATACTAGCTGCATAGGCTGATTTGCAATACAATGTGCATTGCAATGATACTATTGTATCCTACACAATGATGCAATACAGTCTTTCTACATTGCTATTACACAACACAAGAGCACAGGAGTGTACTACACAACAGGGATGGCATTGATGAACGTGTCCACAGCAAATCTATAACTTGGAGAACTTTCCCAGGTATACAACTTATCCTTCTTCTTTGCTTTATAATCCTCCTCGTTTTTCTTCTTGTAAATTTTTTCTTATTTGTCTTGTCTTCCTCCTCCTTCCACTCTTCTTCCTCTTCTTCACAATCACCTTTTTCTTTTTCTCTTCCTTCCCCCGCCCCCTCCTCTGCATTTTCCTCCTCCTTCCTCCTTTGCATCCCTGTCATCATCATCATCCTCTCTCCTGCTTCTCCTCAGCATCCTCCTTTTCCCCTTCATCCTCCTCCTCGTCCTCCTCTCTCCTGTTACTTCTCCTCCTCCTCCTTCCTCCTCCTCTGCATTCTCCTTCCTCCTCCTCTGCATCCTCCTGCATCCTCCTCCTCCTCCTCTGCATCTTCTCTGCATCCTCCTCCTCCACCCCTCCCACCCCTCCTCCCCTCTTCCTCCTCATCTCCACCAGTCATCCTCCTTTCATCCTGGTTACCTTTTGTCGTGCGAGAGTGCGATGGACATGACGAGGTCATGGTGGCTGTTCAGCTCCTTCTCCACCTTCAGGCTCTCGATGTCGATGATGACCACGCCGTAGGACCCTGCCCAAACCTTGTTCCCAAGGTCAGCCAGACAGGCCTGCAAGGAATGAATGAAAGAAAGAAGAATGAATGAATGAATGAATAAAAGAATGCACGATTTAAGAGTGAATAAACAAATGAATGAATGAATGAATGAATGAATGAATGAATGAATGAATGAATGAATGAATGAATGAATGAATGAGTTAATGGAATTTTACGACCTATCAGTCAATTAAATCTTAAGGCAAGTAGCTATGAAGTCGCCAGAGCTGGTTACAGAGTGAATCATGTGTCTATAAATGTCCCTAGTTATTCACCTTTTACAAATATCATAGGGAGACATGGCAAGTCCAGTTTATTATTTCCCCAAATGCACAAGGGGGTCCCTTGTATGCATAATTATGTGTGCCTTTGCCCCCTTATCAACAGGCCACCTTATGTGTCATTCCATCACCATCTCATCTTCTCGTTAATTTTGTATTCTATTAAACGATGGGCTGATGAACTTCAATCATCATGGCCAAACATCACACGGATTACGAAGCAAGGCTCCGGATGGAGGCAACCACAGTAAATGAGTAATGATCTTGCAGTTTCTAGTTTTCATGGGTGCTAGGGGTTTACTCCAAATCTGACAGGTCACCTCATTCAAGAGATGAAACTCAGATCTGCACAGTTTCGAACATCTCATTACTGGTTAAATCAACTCAAATATTTCTAACCATGCATCCGGAGGAATTTTCCGCTTACCTCCGGGTCTCAAACCTCACACGTTCCCAGTTTTACTCCTGGGTGGAACAAAGCACCTTGCTCAAAGTGCAACTCTGGGATCCGCGCAGCTTCAAACGCCACACCCACACCCACGTCACAAGCTTCAAACGCCACACCCACAAGCTTCACAAAACTGCAGGTGAATAATGCTATCCACTTGGCCATGGACCCCTACAAGATGGAAGCCTACCACTTTTTGTGTCTGTGTGTCGAGGGAGTTTTAAAATACACAGCTTAAGCCCTACAAGATGGAAGCCTACCACTTTTTGTGTCTGGGTGTCGAGGGAGTTTCCACATGCAGAGCTTAAGCCCTACAAGATGGAAGCCTACCACTTTTTGTGTCTGGGTGTCGAGGGAGTTTTCACAAGCAGAGCTTAAGCCCTACAAGATGGAAGCCTACCACTTTTTGTGTCTGGGTGTCGAGGGAGTTTCCACATGCAGAGCTTAAGCCCTACAAGATGGAAGCCTACCACTTTTTGTGTCTGGGTGTCGAGGGAGTTTCCACATGCAGAGCTTAAGCCCTACAAGATGGAAGCCTACCACTCTTTGTGTCTGGGTGTCGAGGGAGTTTTAAAATACACAGCTTAAGCCCTACAAGATGGAAGCCTACCACATTTTGTGTCTGGGTATCGAGGGAGTTTTCACATGCAGAGCTTAAGCCCTACAAGATGGAAGCCTACCACATTTTGTGTCTGGGTGTCGAGGGAGTTTTAAAATACCCAGCTTAAGCCCTACAAGATGGAAGCCTACCACTCTTTGTGTCTGGGTGTCGAGGGAGTTTTAAAATACACAGCTTAAGCCCTACAAGATGGAAGCCTACCACATTTTGTGTCTGGGTATCGAGGGAGTTTTCACATGCAGAGCTTAAGCCCTACAAGATGGAAGCCTGCCACTTTTTGTGTCTGGGTGTCGAGGGAGTTTTCACATGCAGAGCTTAAGCCCTACAAGATGGAAGCCTACCACTTTTTGTGTCTGGGTGTCGAGGGAGTTTTCACATGCAGAGCTTAAGCCCTACAAGATGGAAGCCTACCACATTTTGTGTCTGGGTGTCGAGGGAGTTTTAAAATATACAGCTTAAGCCCTACAAGATGGAAGCCTACCACTTTTTGTGTCTGGGTGTCGAGGGAGTTTTCACATGCAGAGCTTAAGCCCTACAAGATGGAAGCCTACCACTTTTTGTGTCTGGGTGTCGAGGGAGTTTTAAAATACACAGCTTAAGCCCTACAAGATGGAAGCCTACCACTTTTTGTGTCTGGGTGTCGAGGGAGTTTTCACATGCAGAGCTTAAGCCCTACAAGATGGAAGCCTACCACTCTTTGTGTCTGGGAGTCGAGGGAGTTTTAAAATACACAGCTTAAGCCCTACAAGATGGAAGCCTACCACTTTTTGTTTCTGGGTGTCGAGGGAGTTTTCACAAGCAGAGCTGAAGCCCTACAAGATGGAAGCCTACTTTTTATGTCTGGGTGTTGAGGGAGTTTTAACATACAGAACTGAAGTCCTACAAAATGGAAGCTTAGTACATTTTGTTTCTGGACATTGAGAGAGTTTTGAAATACCCAGCTTAAGCCCTACAAAAAAGAAACTTACCACTTTTTGTTTCTGGGCGTTGAGAGTTTTGAAATACACAGCTTAAGCCCTACAAGACAGTAGCTTACCACTTTTTGTTTCTGGGTGTCGAGGGAGTTTTAATATACAGAACTGAAGTCCTACAAGATAGACGCTTACCACTTTTTGTTTCTGGGTGTTGAGAGAGTTTTGAAATACACAGCTTAACTCTTACCACTGGTACCTTGGGCAAAAAACCTAACTCTAAACCCCACAAAAAGGGAGGCAACCATGTAAATCTTAACAGTTACCTTAACCTTAAATATAGATAACATTAAAAAAACACTGTTTTTTCACAAAAGTTTTAATACCTTCCTTTTGATAACATATTTCTCTTACATTAGAAATGCTCATCTTTCCTTTGAGGCTCAAATAATGGGCACCAAAAAATTTAAATACAGAGTAGCTAAGAATCTCTGAAAAGATGCAGTCCCTGAACCCTTAGTTCCATTCCCAAAACCATTATCATAACATTTTATCTACACTACAGCCACATTCTAAAAACCATGCAAAAGAAGAGTTAACTCCCCCTTGACCACACACACACACACTTGCCTATGATGAAAAAAACAGTACATCACAAGGGAAGATCATAGAGGACAAACTCAAAACGAAATAGAGACAAATCTAAATAAAAACATTTTTACTGTGAAGAAGAGCTTGATTTCTTTGGCAGTGGTGACTTTCCACACTCGGTCCTCACAACTCTCTTCCACTTGCTTTTATTAGTTTAACAGCATACATGCAAGTTCGTCTGCTCGGCAAGATGTGGGAAAAATGAATAGTCTAGAAATAAATCAAAATTATCAGAGGCTAACGCACCTACAAGCAGGTCATGAAGCACGCCCACTTCCTCCGCAAACTTCTATAGCGCGATACCAGTCAGATTGCACGCCCACTTCCTCCGCAAACTTCTATAGTGCGATACCAGTCAGATTGCGGTCCATTTCATCGGAGATGATCGCTGTCGACATTGTTAGTCAGTCTCTGGATCTAGGTCACTCTCATTGTTCTATTCCAGGTCAAACAGGGGTAATTCAACGCTTTCTGCATCGCTATCTTTCGCCAAAAAAAACATGCGATGGGCCTGGCTGGGGCTCGCCCGACATTGCGATGTTTCAAATATTAAGAAAAATTCACTCGATCACAAGAAATTAACAATCAAAATGGCAGCATAATGCCTATTTACTGTGGAGATAATGCTCAAAATCTCGCGAGATTACCTTTGCCATGGAAAACATGGCAGCTTTCAGTGTGAGTGTGGTCTCTTGTGGGACGTGCCGGGATGTCCACGGGAGAGAATATCCATTTTTTGCTGGACTCACCGGGACGTCCACGGGAGAGAATATCCATTTTTTGCTGGACTCACCGGGACGTCCACGGGAGAGAATAGCCATTTTTTGCTGGACTCACCGGGACGTCCGGTGGTAGGAGGATTCAGCCCTACAAGACAGAAGCTTACCACTTTTTGTTTCTGGGCGTCAAGGGAGTTTTGAAATACACAGCTTAAGCCCTACAAGACGGAACCTTACCACTTTTTGTTTCTGGGCGTAGAGAGAGTTTTGAAATACACAGCTTAAGCCCTACAAGACAGAAGCTTACCACTTTTTGTTTCTGGGCGTTGAGAGAGTTTTGAAACACACAGCTTAAGCCCTACAAGACAGAACCTTACCACTTTTTGTTTCTGGGCGTTGAGAGAGTTTTGAAATACACAGCTTAAGCCCTACAAGACAGAAGCTTACCACTTTTTGTTTCTGGGCGTTGAGAGAGTTTTGAAATACACAGCTTAAGCCCTACAAGACAGAACCTTACCACTTTTTGTTTCTGGGGTTTGAGAGAGTTTTGAAACACACAGCTTAAGCCCTACAAGACAGAAGCTTACCACTTTTTGTTTCTGGGCGTTGAGAGAGTTTTGAAATACACAGCTTAAGCCCTACAAGACAGAACCTTACCACTTTTTGTTTCTGGGCGTTGAGAGAGTTTTGAAATACACAGCTTAAGCCCTACAAGACAGAACCTTACCACTTTTTGTTTCTGGGCGTTGAGAGAGTTTTGAAATACACAGCTTAAGCCCTACAAGACAGAAGCTTACCACTTTTTGTTTCTGGGCGTTGAGAGAGTTTTGAAATACACAGCTTAAGCCCTACAAGACAGAAGCTTACCACTTTTTGTTTCTGGGCGTTGAGAGAGTTTTGAAATACACAGCTTAAGCCCTACAAGACAGAAGCTTACCACTTTTTGTTTCTGGGCGTTGAGAGAGTTTTGAAATACACAGCTTAAGCCCTACAAGACAGAACCTTACCACTTTTTGTTTCTGGGCGTTGAGAGAGTTTTGAAATACACAGCTTAAGCCCTACAAGACAGAACCTTACCACTTTTTGTTTCTGGGCGTTGAGAGAGTTTTGAAATACACAGCTTAAGCCCTACAAGACAGAACCTTACCACTTTTTGTTTCTGGGTGTCGAGGGAGGTTTCCTTGATCCAGTGGTTCATGTCAAACACCTTCACAGACCCGTCCCCCATGGCACACCATAGTCTGGGGGGATGGTGAACCTCATGGGTAATCACTGTCAACAACAACAACATCATTGCATCTATAACATTATGTCAGCAGCTTCACTTCAACAACATCACATCAACAACATAACATCAATAACATGTCAACAGTTTCACATCAACATTACATCAATAACATAATTTCAATAACATTATGTCGACAGCTTTACATCAACAACGTTATGTCAACAACACTGCATAAATAACATTATGTCAACAATGTTACAACATTCCGTCAACAACCTTACATCTTGAAACAACAACTTTATGCCAACATCATGTCACAACAGTAAATCAACAACATTGCATCAATAACATTATGTCAACAGCATTACATCAACAACAACATTACATCAACAACATTGCATCAACATTGCATCAACATTGCATTAATATTACATTACCATTACATTAATATTACATCAACATTACATTAACATTACATCATCAATATCACTTAAAAATAAATGTTACATCAAGAACAACATAATATCAGTGACAACATTACACCAACAGCATCATTACATCATCAACTACAATACATCAACAATGACATTACATCAACAACAACATTGCATGCATGCATGCACACACACACACACACACACACACACACACACACACACTCACACACACACACACTCTCTCTCTCTTCAGTCCCAACACACAGCAGCACCTCCAGTACACACAGCCACTCTCTACTGCTGGGCTGGGCGCCTGTTGTGTACAGCAGCGCCTCCAGTACACACAGCCACTCACTACTGCTGGGCTGGAAGCCTGTTGTGTACAGCAGCACATCCAGTACACACAGCCACTCACTACTGCTGGGCTGGAAGCCTGTTGTGTACAGCAGCACATCCAGTACACACAGCCACTCACTACTGCTGGGCTGGAAGCCTGTTGTGTACAGCAGCACATCCAGTACACACAGCCACTCACTACTGCTGGGCTGGAAGCCTGTTGTGTACAGCAGCACATCCAGTACACACAGCCACTCACTACTGCTGGGCTGGAAGCCTGTTGTGTACAGCAGCACATCCAGTACACACAGCCACTCACTACTGCTGGGCTGGAAGCCTGGGGTGTACAGCAGCACCTCCAGTACACACAGCCACTCTCTACTGCTGGGCTGGACGCCTGGGGTGTACAGCAGCACACAGCAGCACCTCCAGTACACACAGCCACTCACTACTGCTGGGCTGGAAGCCTGGGGTGTACAGCAGCACATCCAGTACACACAGCCACTCACTACTGCTGGGCTGGACGCCTGGGGTGTACAGCAGCACACAGCAGCACCTCCAGTACACACAGCCACTCACTACTGCTGGGCTGGAAGCCTGGGGTGTACAGCAGCACATCCAGTACACACAGCCACTCACTACTGCTGGGCTGGAAGCCTCGGGTGTACAGCAGCACCTCCAGTACACACAGCCACTCACTACTGCTGGGCTGGACGCCTGGGGTGTACAGCAGCACATCCAGTACACACAGCAGCACATCCAGTACACACAGCCACTCACTACTGCTGGGCTGGACGCCTGGGGTGTACAGCAGCACCTCCAGTACACACAGCCACTCACTACTGCTGGGCTGGACGCCTGGGGTGTACAGCAGCACATCCAGTACACACAGCAGCACATCCAGTACACACAGCCACTCACTACTGCTGGGCTGGAAGCATGTTGTGTACAGCAGCACCTCCAGTACACACAGCCACTCACTACTGCTGGGCTGGAAGCCTGTTGTGTACAGCAGCACCTCCAGTACACACAGCCACTCACTACTGCTGGGCTGGAAGCCTGTTGTGTACAGCAGCACCTCCAGTACACACAGCCACTCACTACTGCTGGGCTGGAAGCCTGTTGTGTACAGCAGCACCTCCAGTACACACAGCAGCACCTCCAGTACACACAGCAGCACCTCCAGTACACACAGCCACTCACTACTGCTGGGCTGGAAGCCTGGGGTGTACAGCAGCACATCCAGTACACACAGCCACTCACTACTGCTGGGCTGGAAGCCTGTTGTGTACAGCAGCACATCCAGTACACACAGCCACTCACTACTGCTGGGTTGGAAGCCTGGGGTGTACAGCAGCACATCCAGTACACACAGCCACTCACTACTGCTGGGTTGGAAGCCTGGGGTGTACAGCAGCACATCCAGTACACACAGCCACTCACTACTGCTGGGCTGGACGCCTGGGGTGTACACCCAACACACAGCAGCACATCCAGTACACACAGCCACTCACTACTGCTGGGCTGGACGCCTGTTGTGTACAGCAGCACATCCAGTACACACAGCCACTCTCTACTGCTGGGCTGGAAGCCTGTTGTGTACAGCAGCACATCCAGTACACACAGCCACTCACTACTGCTGGGCTGGAAGCCTGTTGTGTACAGCAGCACCTCCAGTACCCACAGCCACTCACTACTGCTGGGCTGGAAGCCTGTTGTGTACAGCAGCACATCCAGTACACACAGCCACTCACTACTGCTGGGCTGGAAGCCTGTTGTGTACAGCAGCACCTCCAGTACCCACAGCCACTCACTACTGCTGGGCTGGACGCCTGTTGTGTACAGCAGCACCTCAAGTACACACAGCCACTCACTACTGCTGGGCTGGACACCTGGGGTGTACAGCAGCACCTCCAGTACACACAGCCACTCACTACTGCTGGGCTGGACGCCTGTTGTGTACAGCAGCACATCCAGTACACACAGCCACTCACTACTGCTGGGCTGGACGCCTGGGGTGTACAGCAGCACATCCAGTACACACAGCCACTCACTACTGCTGGGCTGGAAGCCTGTTGTGTACAGCAGCACATCCAGTACACACAGCCACTCTCTACTGCTGGGCTGGATGCCTGGGGTGTACAGCAGCACATCCAGTACACACAGCCACTCACTACTGCTGGGCTGGAAGCCTGGGGTGTACAGCAGCACCTCCAGTACACACAGCCACTCACTACTGCTGGGCTGGAAGCCTGTTGTGTACAGCAGCACATCCAGTACACACAGCCACTCACTACTGCTGGGCTGGAAGCCTGGGGTGTACAGCAGCACATCCAGTACACACAGCCACTCACTACTGCTGGGCTGGAAGCCTGGGGTGTACAGCAGCACCTCCAGTACACACAGCCACTCACTACTGCTGGGCTGGAAGCCTGTTGTGTACAGCAGCACATCCAGTACACACAGCCACTCACTACTGCTGGGTTGGAAGCCTGGGGTGTACAGCAGCACATCCAGTACACACAGCCACTCACTACTGCTGGGCTGGACGCCTGGGGTGTACACCCAACACACAGCAGCACATCCAGTACACACAGCCACTCACTACTGCTGGGCTGGAAGCCTGGGGTGTACAGCAGCACATCCAGTACACACAGCCACTCACTACTGCTGGGCTGGACGCCTGGGGTGTACACCCAACACACAGCAGCACATCCAGTACACACAGCCACTCACTACTGCTGGGCTGGACGCCTGGGGTGTACACCCAACACACAGCAGCACATCCAGTACACACAGCCACTCTCTACTGCTGGGCTGGAAGCCTGTTGTGTACACCCAACACACAGCAGCACATCCAGTACACACAGCCACTCTCTACTGCTGGGCTGGAAGCCTGTTGTGTACACCCAACACACAGCAGCACATCCAGTACACACAGCCACTCACTACTGCTGGGCTGGACGCCTGGGGTGTACACCCAACACACAGCAGCACATCCAGTACACACAGCCACTCACTACTGCTGGGCTGGACGCCTGTTGTGTACAGCAGCACCTCCAGTACACACAGCCACTCACTACTGCTGGGCTGGAAGCCTGTTGTGTACAGCAGCACCTCCAGTACACACAGCCACTCACTACTGCTGGGCTGGAAGCCTGGAGTGTACACCCAACACACAGCAGCACATCCAGTACACACAGCCACTCTCTACTGCTGGGCTGGAAGCCTGTTGTGTACAGCAGCACCTCCAGTACACACAGCCACTCTCTACTGCTGGGCTGGACGCCTGTTGTGTACAGCAGCACATCCAGTACACACAGCCACTCACTACTGCTGGGCTGGAAGCCTGTTGTGTACAGCAGCACCTCCAGTACACACAGTCACTCACTACTGCTGGGCTGGAAGCCTGGAGTGTACACCCAACACACAGCAGCACATCCAGTACACACAGCCACTCTCTACTGCTGGGTTGGAAGCCTGGGGTGTACAGCAGCACATCCAGTACACACAGCCACTCACTACTGCTGGGCTGGAAGCCTGTTGTGTACAGCAGCACCTCCAGTACACAGAGCCACTCTCTACTGCTGGGCTGGAAGCCTGGGGTGTACACCCAACACACAGCAGCACATCCAGTACACACAGCCACTCACTACTGCTGGGCTGGACGCCTGTTGTGTACAGCAGCACCTCCAGTACACACAGCCACTCTCTACTGCTGGGCTGGACGCCTGGGGTGTACACCCAACACACAGCAGCACCTCCAGTACACACAGCCACTCACTACTGCTGGGCTGGACGCCTGGGGTGTACAGCAGCACATCCAGTACACACAGCCACTCACTACTGCTGGGTTGGAAGCCTGTTGTGTACAGCAGCACCTCCAGTACACACAGCCACTCACTACTGCTGGGCTGGACGCCTGGGGTGTACAGCAGCACCTCCAGTACACACAGCCACTCACTACTGCTGGGCTGGACGCCTGGGGTGTACAGCAGCACCTCCAGTACACACAGCCACTCACTACTGCTGGGCTGGACGCCTGGGGTGTACAGCAGCACCTCCAGTACACACAGCCACTCACTACTGCTGGGCTGGACGCCTGGGGTGTACAGCAGCACCTCCAGTACACACAGCCACTCACTACTGCTGGGCTGGACGCCTGGGGTGTACAGCAGCACCTCCAGTACACACAGCCACTCACTACTGCTGGGCTGGACGCCTGGGGTGTACAGCAGCACCTCCAGTACACACAGCCACTCACTACTGCTGGGCTGGACGCCTGGGGTGTACACCCAACACACAGCAGCACATCCAGTACACACAGCCACTCACTACTGCTGGGCTGGACGCTTGTTGTGTACAGCAGCACCTCCAGTACACACAGCCACTCACTACTGCTGGGCTGGACGCCTGGGGTGTACACCCAACACACAGCAGCACATCCAGTACACACAGCCACTCACTACTGCTGGGCTGGACGCCTGTTGTGTACAGCAGCACCTCCAGTACACACAGCCACTCACTACTGCTGGGCTGGACGCCTGGGGTGTACACCCAACACACAGCAGCACATCCAGTACACACAGCCACTCACTACTGCTGGGCTGGACGCCTGGGGTGTACACCCAACACACAGCAGCACATCCAGTACACACAGCCACTCACTACTGCTGGGCTGGACGCCTGTTGTGTACAGCAGCACCTCCAGTACACACAGCCACTCACTACTGCTGGGCTGGACGCCTGGGGTGTACAGCAGCACATCCAGTACACACAGCCACTCACTACTGCTGGGCTGGACGCCTGGGGTGTACAGCAGCACCTCCAGTACACACAGCCACTCACTACTGCTGGGCTGGACGCCTGTTGTGTACAGCAGCACATCCAGTACACACAGCCACTCACTACTGCTGGGCTGGACGCCTGGGGTGTACAGCAGCACATCCAGTACACACAGCCACTCACTACTGCTGGGCTGGAAGCCTGGGGTGTACAGCAGCACATCCAGTACACACAGCCACTCACTACTGCTGGGCTGGAAGCCTGGGGTGTACACCCAACACACAGCAGCACATCCAGTACACACAGCCACTCTCTACTGCTGGGCTGGAAGCCTGTTGTGTACAGCAGCACATCCAGTACACACAGCCACTCACTACTGCTGGGCTGGAAGCCTGGGGTGTACACCCAACACACAGCAGCACATCCAGTACACACAGCCACTCACTACTGCTGGGCTGGAAGCCTGGGGTGTACAGCAGCACATCCAGTACACACAGCCACTCACTACTGCTGGGCTGGAAGCCTGTTGTGTACAGCAGCACCTCCAGTACACACAGCCACTCACTACTGCTGGGCTGGACGCCTGGGGTGTACACCCAACACACAGCAGCACATCCAGTACACACAGCCACTCACTACTGCTGGGCTGGAAGCCTGGGGTGTACACCCAACACACAGCAGCACATCCAGTACACACAGCCACTCACTACTGCTGGGCTGGAAGCCTGTTGTGTACAGCAGCACCTCCAGTACACACAGCCACTCACTACTGCTGGGCTGGAAGCCTGGGGTGTACAGCAGCACCTCCAGTACACACAGCAGCACCTCCAGTACACACAGCAGCACCTCCAGTACACACAGCCACTCACTACTGCTGGGCTGGACGCCTGGGGTGTACAGCAGCGCCTCCAGTACACACAGCCACTCACTACTGCTGGGCTGGAAGCCTGTTGTGTACAGCAGCACCTCCAGTACACACAGCCACTCACTACTGCTGGGCTGGACGCCTGGGGTGTACACCCAACACACAGCAGCACCTCCAGTACACACAGCCACTCACTACTGCTGGGCTGGACGCCTGGGGTGTACACCCAACACACAGCAGCACATCCAGTACACACAGCCACTCACTACTGCTGGGCTGGACGCCTGGGGTGTACACCCAACACACAGCAGCACATCCAGTACACACAGCCACTCACTACTGCTGGGCTGGAAGCCTGGGGTGTACAGCAGCACATCCAGTACACACAGCCACTCACTACTGCTGGGCTGGAAGCCTGGGGTGTACAGCAGCACATCCAGTACACACAGCCACTCACTACTGCTGGGCTGGAAGCCTGGGGTGTACACCCAACACACAGCAGCACATCCAGTACACACAGCCACTCACTACTGCTGGGCTGGAAGCCTGGGGTGTACACCCAACACACAGCAGCACATCCAGTACACACAGCCACTCTCTACTGCTGGGCTGGAAGCCTGTTGTGTACAGCAGCACCTCCAGTACACACAGCCACTCACTACTGCTGGGCTGGAAGCCTGGGGTGTACAGCAGCACCTCCAGTACACACAGCAGCACCTCCAGTACACACAGCAGCACCTCCAGTACACACAGCCACTCACTACTGCTGGGCTGGACGCCTGGGGTGTACAGCAGCGCCTCCAGTACACACAGCCACTCACTACTGCTGGGCTGGAAGCCTGGGGTGTACACCCAACACACAGCAGCACATCCAGTACACACAGCCACTCTCTACTGCTGGGCTGGAAGCCTGGGGTGTACACCCAACACACAGCAGCACATCCAGTACACACAGCCACTCTCTACTGCTGGGCTGGAAGCCTGTTGTGTACAGCAGCACCTCCAGTACACACAGCCACTCACTACTGCTGGGCTGGACGCCTGGGGTGTACACCCAACACACAGCAGCACCTCCAGTACACACAGCCACTCACTACTGCTGGGCTGGACGCCTGGGGTGTACACCCAACACACAGCAGCACATCCAGTACACACAGCCACTCACTACTGCTGGGCTGGACGCCTGGGGTGTACACCCAACACACAGCAGCACATCCAGTACACACAGCCACTCACTACTGCTGGGCTGGACGCCTGGGGTGTACACCCAACACACAGCAGCACATCCAGTACACACAGCCACTCACTACTGCTGGGCTGGAAGCCTGGGGTGTACAGCAGCACATCCAGTACACACAGCCACTCACTACTGCTGGGCTGGAAGCCTGGGGTGTACAGCAGCGCCTCCACGGTGTGTCGGTTGCGGTCTCCATGGCTGGGGTCCATCTTCTGCTGAAGGGCGTCCTTGGTTGCCCGGGGCAAGTGGTGGTCATTGCTGGCCACAGCAATGGTGAACCGGCACATCTGCTGCAGTGCAACCAACCCAGTCATGTTCGGGTTGGAGGCGAAGCTGTAATGATAGATGGAGGCATTGCTGTAATGATAGGTGGAGGCATTGCTGTAATGATACATGGAAGCATAGCTGTAGTGATACATGGAGGTATAGCTGTAGTGATACATGGAGGTATAGCTGTAATGATATATGGAAGCATAGCTGTAATGATAGATGGAAGCATAGCTGTAGTGATAGATGGAAGCATAGCTGTAATGATATATGGAAGCATAGCTGTAATGATAGATGGAGGCATTGCTGTAATGATAGATGGAAGCATAGCTGTAGTGATAGATGGAAGCATAGCTGTAGTGATACATGGAGGTATAGCTGTAATGATAGATGGAAGCATAGCTGTAATGATAGATGGAAGCATAGCTGTAATGATAGATGGAAGCATAACTGTAATGATAGATGGAGGCATAGCTGTAATGATACATGGAGGCATAGCTGTAGTGATAGATGGAAGCATAGCTGTAGTGATAGATGGAAGCATAGCTGTAATGATATATGGAAGCATAGCTGTAATGATAGATGGAAGCATAGCTGTAATGATAGATGGAGGTATAGCTGTAATGATAAATGGAGGCATAGCTGTAATGATAGATGGAGGCATAGCTGTAATGATACATGGAGGCATAGCTGTAGTGATAGATGGAGGCATAGCTGTAATGATAGATGGAGGCATAGCTGTAGTGATAGATGGAAGCATAGTTGTAATGATAGATGGAAGCATAGCTGTAATGATAGATGGAGGCATAGCTGTAATGATATATGGAAGCATAGCTGTAGTGATAGATGGAAGCATAGCTGTAGTGATAGATGGAAGCATAGCTGTAATGATAGATGGAAGCATAGCTGTAATGATAGATGGAAGCATAGCTGTAATGATAGATGAAGGCATAGCTGTAATGGTAGATGGAGGCATAGCTGTAATGATATATGGAAGCATAGCTGTAGTGATAGATGGAAGCATAGCTGTAGTGATAGATGGAAGCATAGCTGTAATGATAGATGGAAGCATAGCTGTAGTGATAGATGGAAGCATTGCTGTAATGATAGATAGAGGCATAGCTGTAATGATAGATGGAGGCATAGCTGTAATGATAGATGGAAGCATAGAAGAATGAAGAAGCCCCTTTACCATCGGTAGACAGCATCCACCAGAAGAACGTTGGTGATGGCCTCAGTGGTGGCGGTAGTGTCCTTGGTTTCCATGGAGTAAATCTTGCCGGCTCTCATCTCTGCAATCAGCATGAACCAGCAGTTTCGATCCTGCTTCAGTGAGGCAGAGAACTTGACTGAGCCATCTGGAACACAGAGAGAGCATTGACACTTTTTAAAATGTACAATACAGATCTTGCTGGTACATGTACGTACTAGTAGTTGTAGTCGAGTTTTGACAGGGAAGAAAACTTCACTGGGTCGTCTGAAACGGAGAAAGCATTGCACATTTTCTACGAAATATTGCAATGCACCTACCAACAGTTTTTGGTCATGCTTTTGTGAGATTGGAAACTTTGCTGACCCATCTGAAAATGCATTGCGATGCAAGTTTTCTGTATAGATTAGGCATGTGTCTGAATATTTAAGAATAATAAAAACTGATATGACATCATCTGCACACCCTTGTCAAAACTCTCCTGCACAACAACAATTCCTAACCCCCTATCCCCCACCTCTAACCCCTCATCTCCTAACCCCTCACCCATTACTCTCCTCCTACCCTTCGCCCCTCCCCTCTCACCCCTCATTGCCAACCCTCCACTCTCCATCCTCAACCCCACCCGACCCCATGACCCCAAGTCCCAATGCCAAGACCGACCTCTGCTTTGGATGACCTCCCACCCTTCACCCCCTCATCTCCTTTCGCCCATCCCCTCATTTCTTAACCACCCCCACCTCCTATTCCCCATCCCCTCCCCCCTTTTACCCACCTCCACCCCTATTCCCCCACCTCCGTCCCCTATTCCCCCACCTCCACCCCTATTCCCCCACCTCCGTCCCCTATTCCCCCACCTCCACCTTCTATTCCCCCACTTCCATCCCCCTTTTACCCACCTCCACCCCTATTCCCCCACCTCCGTCCCCTATTCCCCCACCTCCACCCTCTATTCCCCCACTTCCATCCCACTTTTACCCACCTCCACCCCCTATTCCCCCACCCCCCTTTTACCCACCTCCACCCCCTATTCCCCCACCTCCAACCCCTATTCCCCCACCTCCACCCCCTTTTTACCCACCTCCACCTCCTATTCCCTACCCCTTCCCCCTTTTACCCACCTCAACCCCCTATTTCCCCACCTCCACCCCCTATTCCCCCACCTCCACCCTCTATTCCCCCACCTCCACCCCCTATCCCCCACCTTCTCACCCTCTTTTACCGACCTCCACCCCCTATTCCCCCACCTCCACCCCCTATTCCCCCACCTCCACCCCCTATTACCCCACCTCCACCCCCTATTCCCCCACCTCCACCCCCTATTCCCCCACCTCCACGCTCTATTCCCCCACCTCCACCCCCTATTCCCCCACCTCCACCCCCTATTCCCCACTTTCTCCCCTCTTTTACCCACCTCCACCCCCTATTCCACACCCCCTCCCCCCTTTTACCCACCTCCACCCCCTATTTCCCACCCCCATCCCATTACCTCCCCACCCACTGACCCAAACCCCAAGACAAACCTCTGCTGTGGATGAGGAGGGCATCGACGACAGAGAAGAGGGAGTTGAGTTGGATCTTCTCCAGTCTGTTGATGTCCTTGAGCTTGACCACCTCCTTGTATCGCTGAGACACGTCCTTCAGAAAGAAGAGCCTGGAAGACAAGGAGAGGTTGGAGGAAGAGATTGGAGGAAGAGGTTGGAGGAAGAGGTTGGAGGAAGAGGTTGGAGGAAGAGGAAGAGGAAGAGGAAGAAGGAAGAGGAAGAGGAAGAAGGAAGAGGAAGAGGAAGAAGGAAGAGGAAGAGGAAGAGGAAGAAGGAAGAGGAAGAAGGAAGAGGAAGAGGAAGAAGGAAGAGGAAGAGGAAGAGGAAGAAGGAAGAGGAAGAGGAAGAAGGAAGAGGAAGAGGAAGAGGAAGAAGGAAGAGGAAGAAGGAAGAGGAAGAGGAAGAAGGAAGAGGAAGGAAAAGGGGGAAATGGTCAAAGGTGTGCATGTGCGACCATGCATGAGAAAAACATGGCCAAAGTCAACAAAACAGTCTTTGAGCAAACATTGAGGAAAGTCATCAGCGCACTCTGCTTCCTGAACTTTATATTACTATTTTTTAAATATTAAAAAGCGTTTTATTTATGAGCATGCTATTATTTCTGAAATGTGCATGACTGAATGAATATTGTGGTTGACATATCTCAATATTTGTCATTTTTCTGATTTGGGCCATGTTTTGTCACGCAGTCACATGATATAGCAACTTTTCTCCCATGTCTGAGTGTCAAACCCCTTCACGCTTTACCCACTGGTCATTAGGCCTGCACGCATGGCCTACATAGTTTTACATTTTACAACTGACGATGAATTTCTAGTTGCAAGTACATGTATGCACATTTTACTGTATTTTGCATCTCAAGTCTTCAGATTAACAAACAACATAGAAGTTTACCACACATTGTGTTTTGTATCGAGGTAATACAAGTTGTCTTGCCTCAGTGTAAAGATCATCTTGCTTTTAATCTAACTTCAAGAAGCACCAAAGTAAGACATATATATATGTTCAGGACCACTTTTAAAAAGTAAGCAAGCAATTACTTGCATCTTGCACAGAAGTATCCATATTCTACAAAAACAGCAACAACAATAAAATGTCACCAATAAAGACCATTACCAACACACACACACTCACACACACACACACACACACACACACACACACACACACACATACATGCACATGCACACAAACAATTGCATACACACATGCAATCGCTTGCACACGCACGCACGCACGCATGAATGCACACACACACACACAAAATTAAATGCCGAAGGTTTCACCTTTTGTCTGTGAGTACAAGGCGTCCGGTGCCAAAGTCGGTCTTACCTTTTGTCTGTGAGTACAAGGCGTCCGGTGCCAAAGTCGGTCTTACCTTTTGTCTGTGAGTACAAGGCGTCCGCTGCCAAAGTCGGTCTTACCTTTTGTCTGTGAGTACAAGTCGTCCGGTGCCAAAGTCGGTCTTACCTTTTGTCTGTGAGTACAAGGCGTCCGGTGCCAAAGTCGGTCTTACCTTTTGTCTGTGAGTACAAGGCGTCCGGTGCCAAAGTCGGTCTTACCTTTTGTCTGTGAGTACAAGTCGTCCGGTGCCAAAGTCGGTCTTACCTTTTGTCTGTGAGTACAAGGCGTCCGGTGCCAAAGTCGGTCTTACCTTTTGTCTGTGAGTACAAGGCGTCCGGTGCCAAAGTCGGTCTTACCTTTTGTCTGTGAGTACAAGTCGTCCGGTGCCAAAGTCGGTCTTACCTTTTGTCTGTGAGTACAAGGCGTCCGGTGCCAAAGTCGGTCTTACCTTTTGTCTGTGAGTACAAGGCGTCCGGTGCCAAAGTCGGTCTTACCTTTTGTCTGTGAGTACAAGGCGTCCGGTGCCAAAGTCGGTCTTACCTTTTGTCTGTGAGTACAAGGCGTCCGGTGCCAAAGTCGGTCTTACCTTTTGTCTGTGAGTACAAGGCGTCCGGTGCCAAAGTCGGTCTTACCTTTTGTCTGTGAGTACAAGTCGTCCGGTGCCAAAGTCGGTCTTACCTTTTGTCTGTGAGTACAAGGCGTCCGGTGCCAAAGTCGGTCTTACCTTTTGTCTGTGAGTACAAGGCGTCCGGTGCCAAAGTCGGTCTTACCTTTTGTCTGTGAGTACAAGTCGTCCGGTGCCAAAGTCGGTCTTACCTTTTGTCTGTGAGTACAAGGCGTCCGGTGCCAAAGTCGGTCTTACCTTTTGTCTGTGAGTACAAGTCGTCCGGTGCCAAAGTCGGTCTTACCTTTTGTCTGTGAGTACAAGGCGTCCGGTGCCAAAGTCGGTCTTACCTTTTGTCTGTGAGTACAAGGCGTCCGGTGCCAAAGTCGGTCTTACCTTTTGTCTGAGTACAAGGCGTCCGGTGCCAAAGTCAGTCTTACCTTTTGTCTGTGAGTACAAGGCGTCCGGTGCCAAAGTCGGTCTTACCTTTTGTCTGTGAGTACAAGGCGTCCGGTGCCAAAGTCGGTCTTACCCTTTGTCTGTGAGTACAAGGCGTCCGGTGCCAAAGTCGGTCTTACCTTTTGTCTGTGAGTACAAGGCGTCCGGTGCCAAAGTCGGTCTTACCTTTTGTCTGTGAGTACAAGGCGTCCGGTGCCAAAGTCGGTCTTACCTTTTGTCTGTGAGTACAAGTCATCCGGTGCCAAAGTTGGTCTTACCTTTTGTCTGTGAGTACAAGTCGTCCGGTGCCAAAGTCGGTCTTACCTTTTGTCTGTGAGTACAAGGCGTCCAGTGCCAAAGTCGGTCTTACCTTTTGTCTGTGAGTACAAGGCGTCCGGTGCCAAAGTCAGTCTTACCTTTTGTCTGTGAGTACAAGGCGTCCGGTGCCAAAGTCGGTCTTACCTTTTGTCTGTGAGTACAAGGCGTCCGCTGCCAAAGTCAGTCTTACCTTTTGTCTGTGAGTACAAGGCGTCCGGTGCCAAAGTCGGTCTTACCTTTTGTCTGTGAGTACAAGGCGTCCGGTGCCAAAGTCGGTCTTACCTTTTGTCTGTGAGTACAAGGCGTCCGGTGCCAAAGTCAGTCTTACCTTTTGTCTGTGAGTACAAGGCGTCCGGTGCCAAAGTCGGTCTTACCTTTTGTCTGTGAGTACAAGGCGTCCGGTGCCAAAGTCAGTCTTACCTTTTGTCTGTGAGTACAAGGCGTCCGGTGCCAAAGTCGGTCTTACCTTTTGTCTGTGAGTACAAGGCGTCCGGTGCCAAAGTCAGTCTTACCTTTTGTCTGTGAGTACAAGGCGTCCGGTGCCAAAGTCGGTCTTACCTTTTGTCTGTGAGTACAAGGCGTCCGGTGCCAAAGTCAGTCTTACCTTTTGTCTGTGAGTACAAGGCGTCCGGTGCCAAAGTCGGTCTTACCTTTTGTCTGTGAGTACAAGTCGTCCGGTGCCAAAGTCGGTCTTACCTTTTGTCTGTGAGTACAAGTCGTCCGGTGCCAAAGTCAGTCTTACCTTTTGTCTGTGAGTACAAGGCGTCCGGTGCCAAAGTCGGTCTTACCTTTTGTCTGTGAGTACAAGGCGTCCGGTGCCAAAGTCGGTCTTACCTTTTGTCTGTGAGTACAAGTCGTCCGGTGCCAAAGTCGGTCTTACCTTTTGTCTGTGAGTACAAGGCGTCCGGTGCCAAAGTCGGTCTTACCTTTTGTCTGTGAGTACAAGGCGTCCGGTGCCAAAGTCGGTCTTACCTTTTGTCTGTGAGTACAAGGCGTCCGGTGCCAAAGTCGGTCTTACCTTTTGTCTGTGAGTACAAGTCGTCCGGTGCCAAAGTCGGTCTTACCTTTTGTCTGTGAGTACAAGGCGTCCGGTGCCAAAGTCGGTCTTACCTTTTGTCTGTGAGTACAAGGCGTCCGGTGCCAAAGTCGGTCTTGATGAGGGACGACACCTTGAGGGGAAACTCGTTTTCATTCAGGTGTGTGGCGCATGTCGGCATGGACTCGCACTGGCTCTCGTTCTCTCGGTACATCTCCAGGAACAGCTCATAGGCCTCGGGCTCCACATCTGCCATGATGGAAACACAAACTCAGCCAAACTCGGTACATCTCCAGGAACAGCTCATAGGCCTCGGGCTCCACATCTGCCATGATGGAAACACAAACTCAGCCAAACTCGGTACATCTCCAGGAACAGCTCATAGGCCTCAGGCTCCACATCTGCCATGATGGAAACACAAACTCAGCCAAACTCGGTACATCTCTAGGAACAGCTCATAGGCCTCAGGCTCCACATCTGCCATGATGGAAACACAAACTCAGCCAAACTCGGTACATCTCCAGGAACAGCTCATAGGCCTCGGGCTCCACATCTGCCATGATGGAAACACAAACTCAGTCAAACTCGGTACATCTCCAGGAACAGCTGAGAGACCTCGGGCTCCACATCTGCCATGATGGAAACAGAAATTCAGCCAAACCAGTAGTTTTCAGCTGGTGGTGGTGGTGGTGATGGTAGTGGTGGTGGTGGTGCTAGTGGTGCTAGTGGTGGTGCTGGTGGTGGTGCTGGTGGTTGTGCTACTGCTGGTGGTGGAGGTGATGGGAGGGGTGGCAGTGGCGGTGGTAATGATGGTGGTGGTGGTAATAATGTGGTAGCAGCAGTGGCAGTGGTGGTGGCAGTGGCGATGGTAAAGGTGGTGGTGGTAATGGTAGTGGTAATGGTGGTGGTGGTGGTGGTGGTGGTGGTGGTGGCGGTGGTGGTGGCAGTGGCAGTGATAATGGTGGTGGTGGTGGTGGTGGTGGTGGTGGTGGTGGTGGTGGTGGTGTGGTGGTGGTGGTGGTGGTGGCGGTGGTGGTGGTGGTGGAGGTAATGGTGGTAGTGGTGGTGGTGGCAGAAATGGGAGCAGCAGTGGTGGCGGCAGTGGCAGTGGTAGTGGTGGCAGTGGTGGTGGTGGCAGTGGCAGTGGTAATGGTGGTGGTGGTGGTGGTGGTGGTGGTGGTGGTGGTGGTGGTGGTGGTGGTGGTGGTGGTGGTGGTGGTGGTGGTGGTGGTGGCAGTGGCAGTGATAATGGTGGTGGTGGTGGTGGTGGTGGTGGTGGTGGTGGTGGTGGTGGTGGTGGTGGCAGTGGCAGTGGTAATGGTGGTGGTGGCAGTGGCAGTGGAAAAGGTTGACATTTTTGGGTGTAATTTTGAGTATGAGATCAACAGACACTCACACTGTTCCTTCTCAGACTTCATGAGCACGTGGAAGAGGTTGACAGTGGCTTCGTACTCCATGACAATCTCTGTCATGGCCACAGCTTCCACAAAGTCGTCCAAGTCTGCAATGAGGTCAAAGACACAACATGAAGCTGAGATGTTGTGTAGTCTGCTATGCATGAACTGTTCAGATCATGCCACACTCAATCTCCATCAAGCCTGAAATCAATGTATGCATGTATATGCCACACTCAATCTCCACCAAGCCTGAAATCAATGTATGCATGTATTCGCCACACTCAATCTCCGTCAGGCCTGAAATCAATGTATGCATGTATATGCCACACTCAATCTCCGTCAAGCCTGAAATCAATGTATGCATGTATATGCCACACTCAATCTCCACCAAGCCTGAAATCAATGTATGCATGTATATGCCACACTCAATCTCCACCAAGCCTGAAATCAATGTATGCATGTATTCGCCACACTCAATCTCCATCAAGCCTGAACTCAATGTATGCATGTATATGCCACACTCAATCTCCATCAAGCCTGAAATCAATGTATGCATGTATATGCCACACTCAATCTCCACCAAGCCTGAAATCAATGTATGCATGTATTCGCCACACTCAATCTCCATCAAGCCTGAAATCAATGTATGCATGTATATGCCACACTCAATCTCCACCAAGCCTGAAATCAATGTATGCATGTATTCGCCACACTCAATCTCCATCAAGCCTGAAATCAATGTATGCATGTATATGCCACTCTCAATCTCCGTCAAGCCTGAACTCAATGTATGCATGTATATGCCACTCTCAATCTCCGTCAAGCCTGAAATCAATGTATGCATGTATATGCCACTCTCAATCTCCAGCAAGCCTGAACTCAATGTATGCATGTATATGCCACACTCAATCTCCGTCAGGCCTGAACTCAATGTATGCATGTATATGCCACTCTCAATCTCCAGCAAGCCTGAACTCAATGTATGCATGTATATGCCACACTCAATCTCCAACAAGCCTGAAATCAATGTATGCATGTATATGCCACACTCAATCTCCGTCAAGCCTGAAATCAATGTATGCATGTATATGCCACACTCAATCTCCGTCAGGCCTGAAATCAATGTATGCATGTATATGCCACACTCAATCTGCATCAAGCCTGAACTCAATGTATGCATGTATATGCCACACTCAATCTCCATCAAGCCTGAACTCAATGTATGCATGTATATGCCACACTCAATCTGCATCAAGCCTGAACTCAATGTATGCATGTATATGCCACACTCAATCTGCATCAAGCCTGAACTCAATGTATGCATGTATATGCCACACTCAATCTGCATCAAGCCTGAAATCAATGTATGCATGTATATGCCACACTCAATCTCCAGCAAGCCTGAACTCAATGTATGCATGTATATGCCACACTCAATCTCCATCAAGCCTGAACTCAATGTATGCATGTATATGCCACACTCAATCTCCAGCAAGCCTGAACTCAATGTATGCATGTATATGCCACACTCAATCTGCATCAAGCCTGAAATCAATGTATGCATGTATTCGCCACACTCAATCTCCATCAAGCCTGAAATCAATGTATGCATGTATATGCCACACTCAATCTCCGTCAAGCCTGAACTCAATGTATGCATGTATATGCCACTCTCAATCTCCGTCAAGCCTGAAATCAATGTATGCATGTATATGCCACTCTCAATCTCCAGCAAGCCTGAAATCAATGTATGCATGTATATGCCACACTCAATCTCCGTCAGGCCTGAACTCAATGTATGCATGTATATGCCACTCTCAATCTCCAGCAAGCCTGAACTCAATGTATGCATGTATATGCCACACTCAATCTCCAACAAGCCTGAAATCAATGTATGCATGTATATGCCACACTCAATCTCCGTCAAGCCTGAAATCAATGTATGCATGTATATGCCACACTCAATCTCCGTCAGGCCTGAAATCAATGTATGCATGTATATGCCACACTCAATCTGCATCAAGCCTGAACTCAATGTATGCATGTATATGCCACACTCAATCTCCATCAAGCCTGAACTCAATGTATGCATGTATATGCCACACTCAATCTGCATCAAGCCTGAACTCAATGTATGCATGTATATGCCACACTCAATCTGCATCAAGCCTGAACTCAATGTATGCATGTATATGCCACACTCAATCTGCATCAAGCCTGAAATCAATGTATGCATGTATATGCCACACTCAATCTCCAGCAAGCCTGAACTCAATGTATGCATGTATATGCCACACTCAATCTGCATCAAGCCTGAACTCAATGTATGCATGTATATGCCACACTCAATCTCCATCAAGCCTGAACTCAATGTATGCATGTATATGCCACACTCAATCTGCATCAAGCCTGAACTCAATGTATGCATGTATATGCCACACTCAATCTGCATCAAGCCTGAACTCAATGTATGCATGTATATGCCACACTCAATCTGCATCAAGCCTGAAATCAATGTATGCATGTATATGCCACACTCAATCTCCAGCAAGCCTGAACTCAATGTATGCATGTATATGCCACACTCAATCTGCATCAAGTCTGAACTCAATGTATGCATGTATATGCCACACTCAATCTGCATCAAGCCTGAACTCAATGTATGCATGTATATGCCACACTCAATCTCCAGCAAGCCTGAACTCAATGTATGCATGTATATGCCACTCTCAATCTCCGTCAGGACTGAAATCAAACTATGCATGTATCCAATTTCCTATACTTCAGCACACAGATTACTTTTACATGTCTTAATAAGAGGACAAGAAACTTCAAGAGAAACGAGACGACCGACGGTCCTCAAAGGAAGAGCACCCCCCCCCCCCCAAGTGTTTCTGCCCTGTCTTCCTGACACTTGGGGGGGGGGGGGGGGGGGGCACACCTGGGTCATAG
>JAWQFJ010003154.1:4949-32449 GCA_034096865.1 Theodoxus fluviatilis | reverse complement strand
CACTGGGACGCCCAGGCCCAGGCATGAGGGTGGGGCCAGATCCATCATTCAAGTCACTGGGACGCCCAGGCATGAGGGTGGGGCCAGATCCATCATTCAAGTCACTGGGACGCCCAGGCATGAGGGTGGGGCCAGATCCATCATTCAAGTCACTGGGACGCCCAGGCATGAGGGTGGGGCCAGATCCATCATTCAAGTCACTGGGACGCCCAGGCATGAGGGTGGGGCCAGATCCATCATTCAAGTCACTGGGACGCCCAGGCATGAGGGTGGGGCCAGATCCATCATTCAAGTCACTGGGACGCCCAGGCATGAGGGTGGGGCCAGATCCATCATTCAAGTCACTGGGACGCCCAGGCATGAGGGTGGGGCCAGATCCATCATTCAAGTCACTGGGACGCCCAGGCCCAGGCATGAGGGTGAGGCCAGATCCATCATTCAAGTCACTGGGACGCCCAGGCATGAGGGTGGGGCCAGATCCATCATTCAAGTCACTGGGATGCCCAGGCCCAGGCATGAGGGTGGGGCCAGATCCATCATTCAAGTCACTGGGACGCCCAGGCATGAGGGTGGGGCCAGATCCATCATTCAAGTCACTGGAACGCCCAGGCCCAGGCATGAGGGTGGGGCCAGATCCATCATTCAAGTCACTGGAACGCCCAGGCATGAGGGTGGGGCCAGATCCATCATTCAAGTCACTGGGACGCCCAGGCATGAGGGTGGGGCCAGATCCATCATTCAAGTCACTGGAACGCCCAGGCATGAGGGTGGGGCCAGATCCATCATTCAAGTCACTGGGACGCCCAGGCATGAGGGTGGGGCCAGATCCATCATTCAAGTCACTGGGACGCCCAGGCATGAGGGTGGGGCCAGATCCATCATTCAAGTCACTGGGACGCCCAGGCATGAGGGTGGGGCCAGATCAATCATTCAAGTCACTGGGACGCCCAGGCATGAGGGTGGGGCCAGATCCATCATTCAAGTCACTTGGACGCCCAGGCCCAGGCATGAGGGTGGGGCCAGATCCATCATTCAAGTCACTGGGACGCCCAGGCCCAGGCATGAGGGTGAGGCCAGATCCATCATTCAAGTCACTGGGACGCCCAGGCATGAGGGTGGGGCCAGATCCATCATTCAAGTCACTGGGATGCCCAGGCCCAGGCATGAGGGTGGGGCCAGATCCATCATTCAAGTCACTGGGACGCCCAGGCATGAGGGTGGGGCCAGATCCATCATTCAAGTCACTGGAACGCCCAGGCCCAGGCATGAGGGTGGGGCCAGATCAATCATTCAAGTCACTGGAACGCCCAGGCATGAGGGTGGGGCCAGATCCATCATTCAAGTCACTGGGACGCCCAGGCATGAGGGTGGGGCCAGATCCATCATTCAAGTCACTGGGATGCCCAGGCCCAGGCATGAGGGTGGGGCCAGATCCATCATTCAAGTCACTGGGACGCCCAGGCATGAGGGTCGGGCCAGATCCATCATTCAAGTCACTGGGATGCCCAGGCCCAGGCATGAGGGTGGGGCCAGATCCATCATTCAAGTCACTGGGACGCCCAGGCATGAGGGTGAGGCCAGATCCATCATTCAAGTCACTGGGACGCCCAGGCATGAGGGTGGGGCCAGATCCATCATTCAAGTCACTGGGATGCCCAGGCCCAGGCATGAGGGTGGGGCCAGATCCATCATTCAAGTCACTGGGACGCCCAGGCATGAGGGTGAGGCCAGATCCATCATTCAAGTCACTGGGACGCCCAGGCATGAGGGTGGGGCCAGATCCATCATTCAAGTCACTGGGACGCCCAGGCCCAGGCATGAGGGTGAGGCCAGATCCACCATTCAAGTCACTGGGACGCCCAGGCATGAGGGTGGGGCCAGATCCATCATTCAAGTCACTGGGATGCCCAAGCCCAGGCATGAGGGTGGGGCCAGATCCATCATTCAAGTCACTGGACGCCCAGGCATGAGGGTGGGCCAGATCATCATTCAGTCACTGGACGCCCAGATGGGGCCAGATCCATCAGTCATGGAGCCAGGCATGGGTGGCCAGATCCATCATTCAAGTCACTGGACGCCCAGGCATGAGGGTGGGGCCAGATCCATCATTCAAGTCACTGGAACGCCCAGGCCCAGGCATGAGGGTGGGGCCAGATCCATCATTCAAGTCACTGGAACGCCCAGGCATGAGGGTGGGGCCAGATCCATCATTCAAGTCACTGGAACGCCCAGGCATGAGGGTGGGGCCAGATCCATCATTCAAGTCACTGGGACGCCCAGGAATGAGGGTGGGGCCAGATCCATCATTCAAGTCACTGGGACGCCCAGGCATGAGGGTGGGGCCAGATCCATCATTCAAGTCACTGGAACGCCCAGGCATGAGGGTGGGGCCAGATCCATCATTCAAGTCACTGGGACGCCCAGGCCCAGGCATGAGGGTGGGGCCAGATCCATCATTCAAGTCACTGGGACGCCCAGGCATGAGGGTGGGGCCAGATCCATCATTCAAGTCACTGGAACGCCCAGGCATGAGGGTGGGGCCAGATCCATCATTCAAGTCACTGGAACGCCCAGGCCCAGACATGAGGGTGGGGCCAGATCCATCATTCAAGTCACTGGAACGCCCAGGCATGAGGGTGGGGCCAGATCCATCATTCAAGTCACTGGGACGCCCAGGCATGAGGATGGGGCCAGATCCATCATTCAAGTCACTGGAACGCCCAGGCATGAGGGTGGGGCCAGATCCATCATTCAAGTCACTGGGATGCCCAGGCATGAGGGTGGGGCCAGATCCATCATTCAAGTCACTGGGACGCCCAGGCATGAGGGTGGGGCCAGATCCATCATTCAAGTCAAACCCCCCTGGTAGATGGAGCGAGTGTAATGCGATTCAGGTTCCATGCCACCAAATAGAACCAACGAATTTCCACATCTGGATAATAAAGATGGTCTGTCCTGTCCTGTCCTGGTCTGTCTTCTTGCTGCCACTCCCACATCACTCTGAACTGCCAGTAACATCCACCTACTTCCCCCATGCTTTGGTCTGATAGTAAGGAGATCACCACTAGAAGCCGTTTTCTCATAAGCAATCCTCTCGCTAGACTACAGACGCTTTTCGAACGGCATTCAAAAGAAGTGTCCAGAGGTAGGTGCTCACGAAGAGCCCCGGCAAAACCCCAAGATTTTCTCCTGGTTGAGCCCATCTGCACAGGTGCTCGCCTTGAGTGGTCATCTCAGAACTATTTTTAAAATAACTTTTTGAAATGAAATGCTCCTCTGCCCCGCGTCTTAGAAACCCTGATTGTGGCACTTACTTCTTTTCTGTTTGTTTGGGGTTTGTCCTTCTAGCCTCCGTCGGCACCGTGGCATAACCCCATGAAAGTAGTTCGGTTTGCAAGGGGGTCATTTCATTTTGGCCCCTCCTTTCTGTTTACATCAAGACAGGTAAATATATATTTTCCCCTTATATCACTAAGAGCTGGACAATATAATAGAACATGCCTTTCGTTTTCTTATTTTTCTCTGCATAATGGACATAAATACTCATTAGTACCTCTTGAGTATCTGTATTTATGGATATACAACTCCGATAACCCCATCCTGAATCTGATGGATGCATCTCGAAATACTTTCTTGTCAAGAGAATATAAATAACACTAGGTACCAATGAATGTTTTAAAAAGATTGTAAAATGAATACTGATCACTATTTATGATTTGTAACTTCCATTCAGAATGAAATATACCGATGAGTTTCTCTCTGATGTTTTTCAATAAAGCTGTCTCGTTCGTGACTCGCTGATTCAACCAGATCTCTTCGCATCCACATTCTACAAGTATATTCTTTACTTTGGAAGCCCAAGATTTTTCATTATTAATATTAGATATACATTGTATTGCTATATGGACGGACAAAGTATCACAGTTTCCACCAGGCTCCTAGTCCTACCGGCGAAACGGCGTTAGAAGAGTGACCACATTGGAAGGTCTCGATTTAATCGGAACTCAGTTCCTCAAGGTTGTAGATTATAATCACAATTAAATTTCTACCCACACTTTCTCTATCTTTCGTAAGGGGTGACCCCCTTGTGGATTCGGGGTGAGAATGGACCCACCGCGTCTCTGCGTGCTTCGTAACAGGCGAAGAGCTAGGAACACCGAGTTGATTTGTGTTTACTCTAAACTGATTTTCGTGCTAAATGGCCTTACACAGCCTACAGGGGGTTGATGGGCTGTAAAACTCTATTCAACAGTCCTAAGGGGCGAGCGAATAACTAAGGAAATATAAAGCGACTTGAAAGGCTCTCGGTCTAAAACAGTTTTAAAGGTCTACTCAGGCACACTGGCTTATAGCAGATACATTATGAAAATGTAAACCTATCGGCTAAGTTCGTTTTAGTCGGAACATTTTCGTTTGCGAGATATTGCGTTGTAAAACAGTTTTCACCTGGCCGAGCAAAACAAGTAAGCATTTTCGTGCGAGACCGTAACGTCACCATGTCCATGGTATTTCTCTGCAACGCGAGATGGCGACGAATGCTGGAAGAGTCCAAATGGGTTGCAAAAGCGGCGTTAATTGAGTGCTATCTGTCATCATTATAGCGACATTTTAACACTTTCAATAGGAAGAGAATCAAGATTGTGTGTGTGTGTGTGTATGTGTGTGTGTGTGTTCTGAATGGCAATAAAATCATCAGAACATAATGTATAATGTGAACTCTGTGTTGAGAGCACAAAAATGCTGTGTTTAGTAAGTTTGTGTTGGAGGTGTAAATATAAACAAAAATATTGCCAGATGCTTATAATCCCATGCAGGTATTCTTTTCTGTATATCACTTTATGAGACAGTATGAAGTTGTTGCATGTTGTCATCTATCATACATATTCTGTTTAAGACAATTTTTTTAATTTAAAGGAAATAATGTTCTAAGATGTACATAGCACACACTCAGATACTTGCTTTCAGTCATGTTCAGCATGTCAGAGTTTGCCTTGAGATGAGATTTTCTATGAATCCAGCATATATGAATTACCTTTGTGTAAACATAATACACATCAAGGGTCATTGGGTTGATATTCATATGTCAGAGGGCATAACATGGTCCTGGCCACATAGTAAGAATGCTAATCCTGCAGTTGTTTTTAGTGCAGCATTTTATCATGCATGGATTCTATTGTGTACCATTCTTGAGTAATGTGCTAAGCTCATATTGCTTCTACCTATGGTGGAATGATTGTGAAATATCATGTTAGAGAAGAACCCCAGCACCTAGTTCTATGCTCCCCATAGAGTGGAGATCATGCTTGCGCATCACATTAATTTGCTCAATGACCAGAGGGTTAAAGAGTGATGTTTGAACACTCAATAGAAAAAAGTAACATAAAATCAGGCAACTTGCCTTCATTTACATGTTATCACTTATCCTAAGAACTTAATCAATAAAACCAATTTGGGACATATTCATGTGGACGAATAAAATATTCAAATGTATGCAAATAGGATCTCTTAATCAGTAATATTTGTGATTTTTATGTGAGTTTAGAGTGTCTTTAATGACTCATCTGATCACAGATGCAAATTACTTAATACCTATCTGAATTATCCATGTATTTTGTTTTGTATGCAAATGAATCACTTTTGATATGCAAATTAGACTGAATTACATGCTGCTTGTACCAAAACAAAAGGTTCTTACAATCAGTAAGAGCATTTTCACAGTTTTGCAGCCTGTTGTTCATTTCTTTCGTGATTATAAATGATTTTAAATTATGCATCATAAAAACATGCAAAAATATGCAAATTTCTGCAAATAAGTAACAAGACATGACACGGACACTATTCCAGTTGGTGCCATTTTAATCTACACCTAACAATTTGGGTGCATACCAATTTTTACAAAGATATCTCTTCTGGTTAGGAAATAACAGAAAAAACTATGCATTTTGTCATTTTTCTGGTGCCACGGCTTTGTTCTTTGTCTCTACATTGAAAATGTCCCTCAAAATAGGTCCTTTGGCGGGCTGTAACTTTGGATCTACTAGAGTGATTTTCAAAATTCAAATTGTTCTGTGCTTAGAATCATTAGCTATAAGAATAGAAATAAGTGGCATAACTGTGCAGTTATTAAAAAAAACTTGATTGGACATGCTACTAACACCATGGGCGAATGTGTTTCCAAGAGGTGGGGATAATGAAGGACCTTTTGAACACATGGGCCATTGAAAAAAAACACTTTCATATCCACTTTTTGATGGTGTAGGGCAGTCCAACAAGATGTATACCATTCATCACAAAGTGTAGTTTCAATTCATTTCCTCTGATGTGTATATAATTATGGAAGAAAGTCTTTTCTTGACATGCTACAGAATCTGATTCAGAAAAAAGTGGAGCAATAGGCACCAAATCTCTTTATTGACATTTTCAGGGAAAATGTATGGAACTGAAAATATAATCATGTTAATTTTGAGTAGAGGTGTATGTTTCATCAGTCCTGTTTAGTCTTGTTGACTTGAACTATTTTCATTTTAGGAACAAAATGCTAAAATGCACAGCATTATGCCCAACACAGTTTCATTTACTCCATGGGCTTTGCCTTCCTCTTTCAAGACCAATAACAGGTCAGGAAGTTGTGACTGTTGGTGCTGAAATATAATCAAACTGTTGGTGCTGAAATATAATCAAACTATCTTTATGAAAACTTCAATGGAATTTTTTTTAATGGAGGAATAATAATCACCAAGAAAGCCACAGCTCTTCAATTCTCTGCAAAAATTTCTCTGCAAGCGGTACACAGCACACTAAGTTTAACACAAAACGTCACAGAACCAATGCATGTGCACTTGCCTTGATGATTTAGGAAAGCACAGATGCAGTTCTCATGTGCACATCAAAATTAGATTGTGTGTGTGCGTGTGAGATCTACAAGGCAGTTTTTTTCTCTCGGAATTTCAACATGGCAGCAAAAGAGTGGTGTCAAATACTGTGACCTACTTTCCAACTGGTTTAAAAACATCTTTCTAGATAACTCTGGTTGAAACTCATTCTCGAACCAAAATAACTAAAACAAACTATGTAAACGAGAATTTTATTTGAAGTGGCCTCTAATGCCCCCTGGAACTTAATACCCCACTTTCAACTATGAGCTATTTCTGGACAAACTATTTAATTTTTTGTGCATACATGAAGCACCATACATGTCCACTCAGAGTTATTTCCCTTGAATTGATTTGGAATGTATCAAGGCACATTTTCAACAAAATTGTCAACAAAATTGTCAACAATTATAGCTAGGTTGCTTTCTTTGAAAAGTTCCCATGCCATTCAAGATGTTACCGTAGTATGTTCTATTAAGTGAAAAACTGCTGTGATGTCTGTATTGTCATGTTACTTAGTCTTAACTTGCCACTTCTTCGCCCACTCTCCAGGCAGGACAGGGCCATAAACTTTATTCTCTCTTGACTTTCACCTTGCCAATTATTTGGCTATTGCCTAGTGGCTCGCCTCGCCTTGGCCTGGTTCACGATTAAGTATTCACCAACTAGGTAAGCTAAGCAACATGCCCCTGGAAAACCCGACTCTGCTTGGAGGGCAGGAAGAGGAGATAAACTACTTGTGAAGGGAGATAACCTACTTGTGAAGGGAGATAACCTACTTGGTGGGGATGTCTCGGTTCTGCAACCCGATGAGGTCTGTAAGAGCACCAGCTGCATTTCCCTCTGCGGCTTGGAACACGCCCCGAAGGTAAAGGTAGCTGGACTTGAGGTCAAACTGCTCCGTGTCCTTCCAAAAGAAACCACATAAATAGTGACATGACCAATTCCTGTACAGAGACCAAAACCAAAACCACTGTCTTGGTGTAAAAAGTGTACAATGTCTGTTTCTACAATTCTGTTGGCACAATCGCCACGCGATAAAGATAAACACATGTCACCATCGACATGACCTGACCTACCCCACTATTGTCGCCATCACTGCTATCGCTGCCACCATCACTACAACCACTGCCATCATCACACAATTGCCAAAATAGCCACCACCATAGTCAACACCACAACATCCACTACCAACTCCAGCTCCCATTACACCAATTCCACCACAAAAGCAACTATCACCACCGGCACCAACATCCCCACCGGCACCAACATCACCACCGGCACCAACATCACCACCGGCACCAACATCCCCACCAGCACCAACATCCCCACCGGCACCACCATCACCACCAGCACCAACATCACCACCGGCACCAACATCACCACCAGCACCAACATCCCCACAGGCACCAACATCCCCACCGGCACCACCATCACCACCAGCACCAACATCCCCACCGGCACCAACATCACCACCGGCACCAACATCACCACCGGCACCAACATCACCACCGGCACCAACATCACCACCGGCACCAACATCCCACCGGCACCACCATCACCACCGGCACCAACATCACCACCGGCACCAACATCACCACCGGCACCAACATCACCACCGGCACCAACATCACCACCGGCACCACCATCACCACCGGCACCAACATCACCACCGGCACCAACATCACCACCACCACCACCACCACCACCACCACCACCACCACCACCACCATCGCCACCGCACCACCATCACCACCACCACCACCACCACCACACCACCACCACCACACCACCACCACCACCACCACCACCACCACCACACCACCACCACCACCACCACCACCATCACCACCCACCACCATCACCACCACCACCACATCACCACCACACCACCACCACCACCCACCACCACCACCACCACCACCATCACCACCACCACCACATCCACCACCACCACCACCACCACCACACCACCACCACCACCACCACCACCACATCCACCACCACCATCCCCACCACACCACCATCACCACCACACCCACCACCACACCACCACCACCACCACCACCACATCACCACCACCACCACCACCACCACCACATCACCACCACACCACCACCACCACCCACCACATCCACCACCACCACATCACCACCACCACCAACATCACCACCACAGCACATCACCACCACAGCACATCACCACCACAGCACATCACCACCACACCACATCACCACCACACCACATCACCACCACACCACATCACCACCACACCACATCACCACCACACCACATCACCACCACCACCATCACCACCACCACCATCACCACCACCACCACCACCACCATCCACCACCACCCCAACCACCACCGCACCAACATCACCACCGCACCACCATCCACCACCACCACATCACCACCGCACCACATCCAACACCACCACCATCCCCACCACCAACATCACCACCGCACCACCATCACCACCACCACCACATCCACCACCATCCCACCACCCCCATCACCACCACCACCACCAGCACCAACATCACCACCGGCACCAACATCACCACCGGCACCAACATCCCCACCGGCACCAACATCACCACCGGCACCACCATCACCACCGGCACCAACATCCCCACCGGCACCAACATCCCCACCGGCACCAACATCACCACTGCTACCAAAACCAGCAACCACTACTATAACCACTGCTAACACACTACCTCTGCTACCACCAGCAACTTCACCACAATAACCACTGCAAATACCACTACCACCGCTACCAAAACCAGCAACTTCACCACTATAACCACTGCTAACACACTACCTCTGCTACCACCAGCAACTTCACCACAATAACCACTGCTAATACCACTACCACTGCTACCAAAACCAGCAACTTCACCACTATAACCACTGCTAATACCACTACCACTGCTACCACCAGCAACTTCACCACTATAACCACTGCTAATACCACTACCACTGCTACCAAAACCAGCAACTTCACCACTATAACCACTGCTAATACCACTACCACTGCTACCACCAGCAACTTCACCACTATAACCACTGCTAATACCACTACCACTGCTACCAAAACCAGCAACTTCACCACTATAACCACTGCTAATACCACTACCACTGCTACCACCAGCAACTTCACCACTATAACCACTGCTAATACCACTACCACTGCTACCACCAGCAACTTCACCACAATAACCACTGCTAATACCACTACCACTGCTACCAAAACCAGCAACTTCACCACTATAACCACTGCTAATACCACTACCACTGCTACCACCAGCAACTTCACCACTATAACCACTGCTAATACCACTACCACTGCTACCACCAGCAACTTCACCACAATAACCACTGCTAATACCACTACCACTGCTACCAAAACCAGCAACTTCACCACTATAACCACTGCTAATACCACTACCACTGCTACCAAAACCAGCAACTTCACCACTATAACCACTGCTAATACCACTACCACTGCTACCACCAGCAACTTCACCACTATAACCACTGCTAATACCACTACCACTACCACTGCTACCAAAACCAGCAACCACTACTATAACCACTGCAAATACCACTACCACTGCTACCAAAACCAGCAACTTCACCACTATAACCACTGCTAACACCACTACCACTGCTACCACCAGCAAATTCACCACTATAACCACTGCTAATACCACTACCACTGCTACCACCAGCAACTTCACCACTATAACCACTGCTAATACCACTACCACTGCTACCACCAGCAACTTCACCACTATAACCACTGTTAATACCACTACCACTGCTACCACCAGCAACTTCACCACTATAACCACTGCTAATACCACTACCACTGCTAAGCAACTTCACCACTATAACCACTGCTAATACCACTACCACTGCTAAGCAACTTCACCGCTATAACCATCACCAAAGCCATTGCCACTACCACTGCTAAGCAACTTCACCGCTATAATCATCACCAAAGCCATTGCCACTACCACTGCTAAGCAACTTCACCGCTATAACCATCACCAAAGCCATTGACACTACCACTGCTACCACCTCACAACTGCAACCAATCCCTGACCACCACCAGCTAGTAATCACGGGTGCATTTGTCATGGATAACAATCTCAAGGGCTAGGGATTGATTAGCCGTTGGTGAGTCTCGCTTGTCCTCGACTAGCCATCTAGGCGAGCCACTTGCCTAACAAACGCGCCCCACCATATGCAAACTCCATCCATTGACCGCCCACCTAGAATTTGCTTGAATACAACTACCCTATCCAGTCATGCAGCAACCAACACCACCGAAGGCAAACACTTCTGCAGCAACCAACACCACAGAAGGCAAACACTTCTGCAGCAACCAACGCCACAGAAGGCAAACACTTCTGCAGCAACCAACACCACAGAAGGCAAACACTTCTGCAGCAACCAACGCCACAGAAGGCAAACACTTCTGCAGCAACCAACACCACAGAAGGCAAACACTTCTGCAGCAACCAACACCACAGAAGGCAAACACTTCTGCAGCAACCAACACCACAGAAGGCAAACACATCTGCAGCAACCAACGCCACAGAAGGCAAACACTTCTGCAGCAACCAACACCACAGAAGGCAAACACTTCTGCAGCAACCAACACCACAGAAGGCAAACACTTCTGCAGCAACCAACACCACAGAAGGCAAACACTTCTGCAGCAACCAACGCCACAGAAGGCAAACACTTCTGCAGCAACCAACACCACAGAAGGCAAACACTTCTGCAGCAACCATCACAATGACAACCAAGACTGAAACGATGATATGCTGCTGTGTAAAGCGCCGAAGAGCAGCAGAAGTGCTGAATTCAGGCGCTCTATAAATGACTTACATACATACATACAACCACCATCACCACTGCTGTCCCCTACCATTGTCACAACCACCACTCCCATCACAGATCACCACAATGTTATCACCATCACAACCACCACTCCCATTACATATCGCCACAATGTTATCACCATCACAACCACTCCCATCACAGATCACCACAATGTTATCACCATCACAACCACTCCCATCACAGATCACCACAATGTTACCACCATCACAACCACTCCCATCACAGATCACCACAATGTTATCACCATCACAACCACCACTCCCATTACATATCACCACAATGTTATCACCATCACAACCACCACTCCCATCACAGATCACCACAATGTTATCACCATCACAACCACTCCCATCACATATCACCACAATGTTATCACCATCACAACCACTCCCATCACAGATCACCACAATGTTATCACCATCACAACCACCACTCCCATCACATATCACCACAATGTTATCACCATCACAACCACTCCCATTACATATCACCACAATGTTATCACCATCACAACCACCACTCCCATCACAGATCACCACAATGTTATCACCATCACAACCACCACTCCCATCACAGATCACCACAATGTTATCACCATCACAACCACCACTCCCATCACAGATCACCACAATGTTATCACCATCACAACCACCACTCCCATTACATATCACCACCATCACAACCACCACTCCCATCACAGATCACCACAATGTTATCACCATCACAACCACTCCCATTACATATCACCACAATGTTATCACCATCACAACCACCACTCCCATTACATATCACCACAATGTTATCACCATCACAACCACCACTCCCATCACATATCACCACAATGTTATCACCATCACAACCACCACTCCCATCACAGATCACCACAATGTTATCACCATCACAACCACCACTCCCATCACATATCACCACAATGTTATCACCATCACAACCACTCCCATCACAGATCACCACAATGTTATCACCATCACAACCACCACTCCCATTACATATCACCACAATGTTACCACCATCACAACCACCACTCCCATCACAGATCACCACAATGTTATCACCATCACAACCACCACTCCCATCACAGATCACCACAATGTTACCACCATCACAACCACCACTCCCATTACATATCACCACAATGTTATCACCATCACAACCACCACTCCCATCACAGATCACCACAATGTTATCACCATCACAACCACTCCCATCACAGATCACCACAATGTTATCACCATCACAACCACTCCCATCACAGATCACCACAATGTTATCACCATCACAACCACCACTCCCATTACATATCACCACAATGTTATCACCATCACAACCACCACTCCCATTACATATCACCACAATGTTATCACCATCACAACCACCACTCCCATCACATATCACCACAATGTTATCACCATCACAACCACTCCCATTACATATCACCACAATGTTACCACCATCACAACCACCACTCCCATCACAGATCACCACAATGTTATCACCATCACAACCACCACTCCCATCACATATCACCACAATGTTATCACCATCACAACCACTCCCATTACATATCACCACAATGTTACCACCATCACAACCACCACTCCCATCACAGATCACCACAATGTTACCACCATCACAACCACCACTCCCATTACATATCACCACAATGTTATCACCATCACAACCACCACTCCCATCACAGATCACCACAATGTTATCACCATCACAACCACTCCCATCACAGATCACCACAATGTTATCACCATCACAACCACCACTCCCATTACATATCACCACAATGTTATCACCATCACAACCACCACTCCCATCACATATCACCACAATGTTATCACCATCACAACCACTCCCATCACATATTGCCACAATGTTATCACCATCACAACCACCACTCCCATCACATATCACCACAATGTTATCACCATCACAACCACTCCCATTACATATCACCACAATGTTATCACCATCACAACCACCACTCCCATCACATATCACCACAATGTTATCACCATCACAACCACTCCCATCACAGATCACCACAATGTTATCACCATCACAACTACCAAACTTCGGCAGCAGCAGCAGCAGCAGCAGCACTACCACACCACCACTACCACACTACCACTACCACACTACCACTACCACACTACCACACCACCACTACCACACCACCACTACCACACTACCACTACCACACTACCACACCACCACTACCACACCACCACTACCACACCACCACTACCACACTACCACACCACCACTACCACACTACCACACCACCACTACCACACCACCACTACCACACCACCACTACCACACTACCACACCACCACTACCACACTACCACACCACCACTACCACTACCACACCACCACACTACCACTACCACACCACCACTACCACACTACCACACCACCACTACCACACCACCACTACCACACCACCACACTACCACTACCACACCACCACACTACCACACCACCACTACCACACTACCACACCACCACTACCACACCACCACTACCACACCACCACTACCACACCACCACTACCACACCACCACTACCACACCACCACTACCACACTACCACACCACCACTACCACACCACCACACCACCACTACCACACCACCACTACCACACCACCACTACCACACCACCACCAGCACTCACATTGATGGCCCTGGTGAGTTCCTGGATGGAGGTGTGGACATAGGTGGAGGCCAGATTGAGGGTGGGGAATTTGAAGACTAACATCTCGTCTCTCGTCTTGCCCTCATGCAGCAGGGGGAGCACCGTGCTGGACGCCTGCTTGGTCAGAGGTCTTGACATTCGCCTGAAAAAAAAACACCACACCAGAGTTCAAGGTCATGGATTTCGTCCAAAGGTTAAAGGTCTTGTCCACTGTTGCTTTTCGCTAGCAGAGGTGGCAATGGACGCTGTGCAGATCTGTTGCATCCTTTGGCAGGATGGCTTATCTTGCATCGCCTCTTTCCAGCCAAGAGCATATGTGGGTACCGAGCCAGCATCCAGTTGGAATACCTCCCGGGGAGTGGAGACGGTGCGGTTACCTCGTTGTGTATGTCTGGGCTCTTAGTCAGGGCATCTGGCATCTTGTGCCAGTAAAGCGTTGATCAAGTGGCCCTATGACCAGGTGGTAAAGTGTGACATTGTCTGAGATATAGGTGATTAACTGCTGGTTTAAATAGCAAAACTTCCTGGGCTGATGAGACTGTTCAGGCACTAGCTCTTCACCATAGAACAGTCCTCCTCAACCTCATGCAGTGGGAGGAACAAGTAAACTTATTGCTGTTACCTAGTGACTTATCACCTGCATCTACTCAACCTCACGCAGTGGGAGGAACAGGTAAATTGATTGCTGTTACCTAGTGACTTGTCACCTGCATCTACTCAACCTCATGCAGTGGGAGGAACAGGTAAATTGATTGCTGTTACCTAGTGACTTATCACCTGCATCTACTCAACCTCACGCAGTGGGAGGAACAGGTAAATTGATTGCTGTTACCTAGTGACTTATCACCTGCATCTATGGGTCAAACTGCTTTACACTTTACCCCCTGATCACTGGAACACTAAATCAGTCCCTCACTGGCACCTGACAGGAAAGACAGTGCCTTCTCCACTCCCCGGGGATGACATGTATTCCACAAGATGCTGGATCATGGCAAGGTGAAGGGTTGACAGCCTTCACAGGTACCCTCTTTACACCTGGTAAGTGGCCAGATGAAGGGTTGATTGCAACTCAAGGATCTGCACAGCTTTAACGGGTGCCTTCATTAGCTTCAAGCCACTTTCTGATGGTGCTTGTTGCACTGGTCTAGAGCCTCAGCAGTCAAAACACTTGTTCCTCTTTGCTGTATGTCTACCTGTCTTCAAAGTGAATTATTGATGGTGATGGTGATGTTAAAACAATAGCAATAAAGATTACTTGCAGGGCATTAGCTACAATGTGCCTAACTCATTGATGATGGCACTATTTTTTGCTTGTGTTGCATGGAGACACATGTTTTTCTGTATTTTTACCAAAATTGCTTAAAAATTACCAGTCAAGCTCTTCAAAAACTGTTGCCACCATTTGAAAACTTCTTGTCTCCTTTATCCTTGAAGATCAATAAGATCAACGTCATTCCCTAAATCTTTTTACTTTGAATATGGTGTTCCAACAAAGAGGGGTACTGCCTGGGGAATTTATTTAAGCACTCCCTTGTTGCACACAGCACTCAAATTCCTGATAACATGCACGGATCAGTTCCAAAACATCTTCAGCCATCAGTTCTTGAAAAATGTCCGCAATCTGCTCATCCAAAACGGCATCTTTCTCTCCTTCTTCTTCAGAAGAAGAAAAAAAAAGTTTCCTCATCAGATCCTTCTTGCAAAGAAATGTCAATAAAATCCTCTGAGAAGCCATCTTGATTGAGGTTGGGGTGCCCCCTTGCCACATGTGTAAACATAGTCTGGCATTGCCCTATCCTCTTTCAATACAGCAACATACAATCTGCAGTGTTCCTCACTGTCTGATAAGAGAACTAGACTATCTTGACTGCTTCTGAACCACTTACAACATGCACAAGAAATTTACACATGCATCTTCAAAACATAGGTACACACAAAACCTGAGAACAACAATGCAAAACCTACACATACAAAACATAAGGCAAAGAGTTGTGAAATAATTCACATTTGCTTTCTTTTCTTATCTCCTACAGGAAATAACTAACAAACTTGAAAATTAAACAGCAGGCACGCTAGCCTTAAGCAACAAACTCTGCAAAATAGTGTGAAGAGGAGTGATTTTTGTGTAGGGTCCTCTAGTACAAACTGAGGTTTCCACATGTACACATGTTTACACTGTGACAGGATGGTAACAGCTCCTTGCAAAACATGTACACATTTTTACACTGTGACAGGATGGTAACAGCTCCTTGCAAAACATGTACACATGTTTACCCTGTGACAGGATGGTAACAGCTCCTTGCAAAACATGTACACATGTTTACACTGTGACAGGATGGTAACAGCTCCTTGCAAAACATGTACACATTTTAACCCTGTGACAGGATGGTAACAGCTCCTTGCAAAACATGTACACATGTTTACCCTGTGACAGGATGGTAACAGCTCCTTGCAAAACATGTACACATGTTTACCCTGTGACAGGATGGTAACAGCTCCTTGCAAAACATGTACACATTTTTACACTGTGACAGGATGGTAACAGCTCCTTGCAAAACATGTACACATGTTTACCCTGTGACAGGATGGTAACAGCTCCTTGCAAAACATGTACACATGTTTACCCTGTGACAGGATGGTAACAGCTCCTTGCAAAACATGTACACATGTTTACACTGTGACAGAATGGTAACAGCTCCTTGCAAAACATGTACACATGTTTACCCTGTGACAGGATGGTAACAGCTCCTTGCAAAACATGTACACATGTTTACCCTGTGACAGGATGGTAACAGCTCCTTGCAAAACATGTACACATGTTTACACTGTGACAGGATGGTAACAGCTCCTTGCAAACCAATGAAGAACAAAAAGATTGAGGTGACAGAAATAATAACAACAATGATCATGTCTGTGGTGACAATAAAATATAGATAAACTGGAGGGAGGATGAGATGATGACGATAAATAATGGAGTTTTATGGTATACATGAAAATAATGAAAATCACCCGATCTGGTTTGATTAGGAGCCAGTCAAGTCTTAATTTCCTTCATAATTCATCTTTTGTACAAATTACTGAGAGAGAGGTCCCCCTGTGGTGTCCCCCTGTAGTGTCCCCCTGTGGTGTCCCCCTGTGGTGCCCCCTGTGGTGCCCCCTGTGGTGCCCCCTGTGGTGCCCCCTGTGGTGCCCCCTGTGGTGTCCCCTTGTGGTGTCCCCCTGTGGTGTCCCCCTGTGGTGTCCCCTTGTGGTGTCCCCCTGTGGTGCCCCCTGTGGTGTCTCCCTGTGGTGTCCCCCTGTGGGCTCCCCCTGTGGTGTCCCCCTGTGGTGTCCCCCTGTGGTGTCCCCCTGTGGTGCCCCCTGTGGTGTCCCCCTGTGGTGTCCCCCTGGGGTGTCCCCCTGTGGGTTCTGGGTAAGAATAGAACCACCGCGTCTCCCTACGCCATTCCTAAGAGGCAAATAACTAGGGACACCGTGACTTGATTTGCGTTTACTCTAAACTGTTCTGATTCTCGTGCTTAATGGCCTTACATAGCCTACAAAGGCTGATAGGCTGTAAAATGCTATCCATCCATCCATCCATCCATCCATCCATCCATCCATCCATCTGAGGGAGAGGCTGGGGGTCTGTACTTGCCCACAGGAGGCGGGAGAAGGAGAAGAAAGAAGACTGATAACGATGATGAAGTTGATGATGCATTACAACAATAACGACAAGAACGCTGTTGATGATGACAACAATGATGACATTGATTCCATGATCACCTGGATGCAAAGCTTGGGTTGTCAGCCAAACCCGATCTTCTTCGGGCTGCAGGTCTTGTTTTCATCTCCATTTCTGTCCACAGGTCCTCCCGCTTGTCCATTCGGTTGTCCAGAAACATTCGGAACATGTCCGTAGAACAGACCTGAGTGGAAGGAAACTCATTTCTAAATAGGAAAACAAGAACAGGAAGGGCAAAGCCCATACGACTCACATGCTTGACCTTGACCTTTACATGACCTTGACATTCAGGTGACCTTCAAGGTCAAACAACTTAACCTAGCAATGACATCATACACTAAGAACTGCTTTACACATTTTTCATACCAAAATACGTGACCTTGACCCAAGGTCAAGGTCATCCAAGGTCATGCAACACAAAGCTGTTAATTCAAGACATAGGAAGCACAATGGTGATTATTGGCACTTTCTACCATGAGATATGGTCACTTTTAGTGGTTCACTACCCCATTTTGGTCACATTTCATAAGGGTCAAAGTCACCTTGACCTTGATGATATGTGACCAAATGTGTCTCATGATGAAAGTATAACATGTGTACTATAATGTTATGAAGTTTGGAAGAGTTATCTTCCATAGTTCAGGGTCAAGGTCACTTCAAAATATGTATACAATCCAACTTTGAAGAGCTCCTGTGACCTTGACCTTGAAGCAAGGTCAATCAAACTGGTATCAAAAGATAGGGCTTGCTTTGACCTATATACCACTTGTAGCTAAGGTCGTCATTCTCAATAACGTGGGAGAAAATTGGGAAAATGTGAAAAATGTTTTTTTTTTAAATTTACGGCCCCTGCGACCTTGACCTTGAAGCAAGGTCAAGTCACTGTGTATGTTTTTGTACGCCTTGTCATCCTACACCATTATGCCAAATTGGGTGTTGATAGACTTAATAGTCATAGTACATGTGTTATGGATGAAGATCGGGTATGTGTTATTGCGTGACGATGATTGTTTGATGTGCATGCTTGTGTCTTTGTTCCTTCTGTGATTACTTGTTTTGGTGTAAAATGTTTCTCTATTAAATTGAATTGCCTCTGATGGACTCCATAACTTGAGCGATATGATTGAGTTAATGAATGTTGAACTGTTTTTGTTTTTGTATGTATGTATTATGTTTTTGCCACCGACAAAACGAATTTCCTTGTGATCAATGAGGACAATAAAGTATCTTGTATCTTGTATCTTGTAAGTATAACATGTGTACTACAATGTTATGAAGTTTGGAAGAGTTATTAGGGATTACTTTGCCCTATATACCATATATAGGTCAGGTATCCAATCTCAAAAACTTCAGAGAAAATAGGGAAAAATTTGAAAAATGGCTGTTTTTTAGACAACATTTACAGTCCCTGCGACCTTGACCTTGAAGCAAGGTCAAGTCACTGTGTATGTTTTTGTACGCCTTGTCATCCTACACCATCATGCCACATTGGGTGTTGATAGACTTAAAGTCACTATGCATGTTTTTGTACGCCTTGTCATCCTACACCATCATGCCAAATTGGGTGTTGATAGACTTAAAGTCACTATGTATGTTTTTGTACGCCTTGTCATCCTACACCATCATGCCACATTGGGTGTTGATAGACTTAAAGTCACTATGCATGTTTTTGTATGCCTTGTCATCCTACACCATCATGCCAAATTGGGTGTTGATAGACTTAAAGTCACTGTGTATGTTTTTGTACGCCTTGTCATCCTACACCATCATGCCAAATTGGGTGTTGATAGACTTAAAGTCACTATGCATGTTTTTGTATGCCTTGTCATCCTACACCATCATGCCACATTGGGTGTTGATAGACTTAAAGTCACTATGCATGTTTTTGTACGCCTTGTCATCCTACACCATCATGCCAAATTGGGTGTTGATAGACTTAAAGTCACTGTGTATGTTTTTGTATGCCTTGTCATCCTACACCATCATGCCAAATTGGGTGTTGATAGACTTAAAGTCACTATGCATGTTTTTGTACGCCTTGTCATCCTACACCATCATGCCACATTGGGTGTTGATAGACTTAAAGTCACTATGCATGTTTTTGTACGCCTTGTCATCCTACACCATCATGCCAAATTGGGTGTTGATAGACTTAAAGTCACTGTGTATGTTTTTGTACGCCTTGTCATCCTACACCATCATGCCAAATTGGGTGTTGATAGACTTAACAGTCTCCGAGAAAAATCCAACAATACTCACAATGAAATGCAAAGTTCCATGTTGAAGATTTATTAAAACAGAGACAAGTAAACTGGAGTGTTAGGCATACACAAAAACCAGCTGTGGTTAAGGTACCAAGGGGGGTTGGCCGTAGGTTGGCCTGACCTTAAAACCCTTTTTGCTCTTTAGAAGTGGCCAGACTGAACATAAACCAAACTTTTTCACTGAAAACGTTTTTTAAACAATAACTTGCAGAGTGGATTACTGGAGTGCTCATGGGGTGGGGTAATTTACTGTCAAATTCTTTTTTTTACATACACCACACACACACACACACACACACACACACACACACACACACACACACACACACACACACACTCACAGACCAATATGAAAGTTTGAAAGGATCATAAAGGCTTTGGTTTTCTGACACAGTGACCTTTCACCAATATCTGGGGCTTCAAAAATGCATGACATTTTAACCTCAGATCATCAAGTCACGATCAACAAGGCTGTGTACACACCATTTCATAGAAGGGTCGGTCACACAGTGGAACGTTGTCTAGGAAAAGCTGTTGGTTGAATTTCCTGATGTCCTGCTTCACGTAAGGAAGAATGTCCCTGCATCCAGAGATCAGGAAGCAATGAGTTACATGACAGGAAGCAATATGGATGATGACGATCCATGTGCGTGTGTGCGCGCCCATTTTCAAAAGTGAGTGACTGAGTGAATTTGAGTGAACATGTGGGTGAGTGAACATGTGGGGTGAGTGAACATGTGGGGTGAGTGAACATGTGGGGTGAGTGAACATATGGGGTGAGTGAACATGTGGGGTGAGTGAACATGTGGGGCGAGTGAACATGTGGGGTGAGTGAACATGTGGGGTGAGTGAACATGTGGGGTGAGTGACCATGTGGGGTGAGTGAACATGTGGGGTGAGTGACCATGTGGGGTGAGTGAACATGTGGGGTGAGTGAACATGTGGGGCGAGTGAACATGTGGGGTGAGTGAACATGTGGGGTGAGTGAACATGTGGGTGAGTGAACATGTGGGGTGAGTGAACATGTGGGGTGAGTGAACATGTGCGGTGAGTGAACATGTGGGGTGAGTGAACACGTGAGTGTGAACAAAAGGATGGGTGGGTGGGTGTGTGAGTGAAAGAGTGAGAAGGTCAATATGTACATGGGTGAGTGAGTGAATGAATGAGTGAGAAGGGGAGTGAGTGAGAGTGAGCAAACAAGCAAGTAAGTGATTGAATGAGTGACTTAAGTCAGTGAGCAAGTGTGCTGAGCTGAGCTGAGCTGAGCTAAGCTGAGCTCAATCCAGATGGACAGCCAGACAAGTTTACACAGTGTGTCAATCGCTCTGCTACAGCGGAGAGGCGTACACTTGTCTGGGTGACTTTTTTTTTCATACAACAAGAAACTCACACATCTCCCTGTAACCTATGTGTCTGCATTCGCTGCATTAGCAAAGCAGCAAGCAAAACAAACAAGAATTAGTGCAATCCTTCACATCAACAAAGAATCCAACACTGAATGGAAACATTACAAAGAATTTTTGTCATGAAAATAAGACAAAAGAAAAGGAAAGTAAAAAAAGTCACGGCAGACGTCTCACCGGAAGAGGTTGACCATGAGCAGCACTGCGGCTCTGCACACCTCAGAGTTGAACTCTTGAACTTTTTTCTTCTGGTAGAACCGCTCGTCCTTGAAGTCCATGAAGGTTGGTCTGCAACAAAGGTCTTCCTAAAGTACCCCCTAAGCACCCCCCACCCACCCCCACCCCAGTGGGTTGGGGGTAAGAACAGACCCTCTGTCTCCCTACACATTTCGTAAACAGCGAATAAATATGGAAATCATGGCTAGACTTTCTCTTACTGTAACATCGACTTGTGTTTTTTATAATATTAATGCTCTTATATAGTCTACAAAGGATAATAGGCTGTAAAAACTCCATCCAATCCCCCCAAATCCATCCCATCCCAACCCATCCATTCTCCTAAAGCCTTTATCAAATGCTGCACACTCGAATAGGCATCAGCAGGAAACAGGGCAGGGTGCGGAATAATCAGGATTGGGGGATGGATGAGAAGTGGGGTATGCTAAAAAATCAATTATCACAGAAGCCAACACACAAACACAAAAATTGATAAACACTGAAAATGCTACAAAATGTATCCATTACCAAAAATTACTACAGGAGCCCTACACACAGACAGACACACAAACCCACAGGTAATCATAATGTTCCTTACCATGTTTCCATACAAAATGATGTACTCATTTCACAACACACACAATTAAACAAAATATATTTCTGCTGACCTTTTGACTTCCTCTGTCTCCAGACGAACACGCAGGCCAGTGACAAAGTTACAGAAATAGCGTGCTGCTTCCTGAGGCATGAGGGGAATCTCCCGCAGGCCTTTCGGGTCAGGGTCAGCATTGAAGGTCACAACCCCTTCATCCAGTCTGACCACCATCAGTACATCAATCTGTAAAGAACACATCTTCTGTATGTCCATCTCTCTGTCTACCACCTATTTATCTAAGTTTCTGTCTGTCAGTCTATCTTCTCACTAATCAGTGCATCCATCTTTTCTTTGATTGTCCATCCATCCTTCTGTCCAACCATCCATCCCTCTTTCCCTCCATCCAACCACTCGCCCGTCCGTCCATCCATCCGTCCATCCATCCATCCGTCCGTCCATGTCTTCCTCCGTCAAATTATCCCTCCCTCTCTCTGTCCCTTTCCTCTTCTTTGTTTTATCCATTCATCCATGTCTCCCTCCCACATCCCCCCCCCCTCCCCCCCACCTCTCTCTCTTAGTCTCTTGTCCCTATCCTCTTCCTCATTTCACCCACCCACCCATCCATCCTTCATTCCTCTGTCCCTCATCTCTCTCTCCCTGCTTACATTGAGGACATGGTCTCCGTGCTTGCTGTGGCAGCCCATCATGAAGGTGCCTGGTGCCTCCAGCAGCTCCCTTCCTCATTTCACCCATCCATCCTTCATTCCTCTGTCCCTCATCTCTCTCTCCCTGCTTACATTGAGGACATGGTCTCCGTGCTTGCTGTGGCAGCCCATCATGAAGGTGCCTGGTGCCTCCAGCAGCTCCCTTCCTCATTTCACCCATCCATCCTTCATTCCTCTGTCCCTCATCTCTCTCTCCCTGCTTACATTGAGGACATGGTCTCCGTGCTTGCTGTGGCAGCCCATCATGAAGGTGCCTGGTGCCTCCAGCAGCTCCCTTCCTCATTTCACCCATCCATCCTTCATTCCTCTGTCCCTCATCTCTCTCTCCCTGCTTACATTGAGGACATGGTCTCCGTGCTTGCTGTGGCAGCCCATCATGAAGGTGCCTGGTGCCTCCAGCAGCTCCCTTCCTCATTTCACCCATCCATCCTTCATTCCTCTGTCCCTCATCTCTCTCTCCCTGCTTACATTGAGGACATGGTCTCCGTGCTTGCTGTGGCAGCCCATCATGAAGGTGCCTGGTGCCTCCAGCAGCTCCCTTCCTCATTTCACCCATCCTTCATTCCTCTGTCCCTCATCTCTCTCTCCCTGCTTACATTGAGGACATGGTCTCCGTGCTTGCTGTGGCAGCCCATCATGAAGGTGCCTGGTGCCTCCAGCAGCTCCCTTCCTCATTTCACCCATCCATCCTTCATTCCTCTGTCCCTCATCTCTCTCTCCCTGCTTACATTGAGGACATGGTCTCCGTGCTTGCTGTGGCAGCCCATCATGAAGGTGCCTGGTGCCTCCAGCAGCTCCCTTCCTCATTTCACCCATCCATCCTTCATTCCTCTGTCCCTCATCTCTCTCTCCCTGCTTACATTGAGGACATGGTCTCCGTGCTTGCTGTGGCAGCCCATCATGAAGGTGCCTGGTGCCTCCAGCAGCTCCCTTCCTCATTTCACCCATCCATCCTTCATTCCTCTGTCCCTCATCTCTCTCTCCCTGCTTACATTGAGGACATGGTCTCCGTGCTTGCTGTGGCAGCCCATCATGAAGGTGCCTGGTGCCTCCAGCAGCTCCCTTCCTCATTTCACCCATCCATCCTTCATTCCTCTGTCCCTCATCTCTCTCTCCCTGCTTACATTGAGGACATGGTCTCCGTGCTTGCTGTGGCAGCCCATCATGAAGGTGCCTGGTGCCTCCAGCAGCTCCCTTCCTCATTTCACCCATCCATCCTTCATTCCTCTGTCCCTCATCTCTCTCTCCCTGCTTACATTGAGGACATGGTCTCCGTGCTTGCTGTGGCAGCCCATCATGAAGGTGCCTGGTGCCTCCAGCAGCTCCCTTCCTCATTTCACCCATCCATCCTTCATTCCTCTGTCCCTCATCTCTCTCTCCCTGCTTACATTGAGGACATGGTCTCCGTGCTTGCTGTGGCAGCCCATCATGAAGGTGCCTGGTGCCTCCAGCAGCTCCCTTCCTCATTTCACCCATCCATCCTTCATTCCTCTGTCCCTCATCTCTCTCTCCCTGCTTACATTGAGGACATGGTCTCCGTGCTTGCTGTGGCAGCCCATCATGAAGGTGCCTGGTGCCTCCAGCAGCTCCAGGGAGGAAGAGGACAGGATGGGCACGTAGGTGAAGCGCCAGTGGAATGGCTCCAGTAGCACCATGAAGGTCTGCAGCATGAAGAAGTGGACGTACTCAGCAACAGTTCCATCTGGGATCCATCTGGTCAATCTGAGATCAATCTGGGATCCATGGGGTTAGGGGTATGTGGCCAAGTAATTAACTCTCTTCACCCCCGAAGTTCTGCAGTGTCCCCCCCCCCCCCCCCCCCCAAAATGGGCCTGCACATGCAAGAGGGATTTGGGCAGGGAACATGGTTTGAGGGACTGCTTGTTTTCATAGATTCTGAGCTAATCTAGTTCTTAAAATTTGTTTATGCCCATTATTTGAGCCCCCCAGGAAAGATGACTATTTCTATGTGAGAGAAATATGTCATCAAAAGAAAGAAAAAAAAAACATGTCTGAAAGAAAAAAACTTGTTATAATTTGATTTTTATATAATCTTTATCTAAGGTACCCTTTACATTTTACAAGGTGAAGAGAGTTAATCATGGTTGACTTTTAAGTCCTTTGCTACTAGTGGGTGCTGCATTCAAAGCTGTGTAGCACAACACACAGCCGCTGCCACTGGACACCCCCCCCTCCTCTGCAACTGGACAGTGGTCATGGAGCTGTCAGGGCCCGCTCCAGTAGCTCGACCGCGGGTGGCCCCAAGCCGTGCAAAGCGCCACAGTGCAAGTAAGCCCCTAGCAGCAGGTGGGTGCAGTGTTTGAAGCTTCCAAGATCCCAGAGTCGCGACCTTGAGCGAGGTGCTTCAGTCACACAGCCCCTTTCCACCAAGGATTAACCCTTTTCATGGTAGTCGCAATATAAGCTGCTAGTTATGAGTGAAGAATGACCTCAAACATGTTTGAAAATAAATAAAGAAATAAAAATTCTGCATGATTAATTACATGAATTTGTTCTTTGTTCAATTGTGATTACTTCTAAACAGGTTTTGCTATATTTTGATGGATAGTTAAAAAGGCATGTGCAAAACAAAATAGTATTGTGGCACTGACAGACCAAAAGGTCCCAATTATGGCGCCGGGGTAAGGGTTAAAATGGAAACATTTGAGGGCCTCGGTGGAAAATTGACAGGGGGGAGGGGGATTTGGTGCTTCTAGCTGCAGCCTAGTTGCACCATTCCCATGGAAATAGATCTATAGCATTTGAGGAACAGTTAGAGCAGCCCGATGACCTGGGGGGGGGGGGGGGAAAGTGTGGCGGTTTGAGCACACACAAATAGGGGAAAAGTTGCTAAATAAAAAGGCACCTTCACCATTACAGGTTTTTCTGATATATATATATATATATATATAGAGAGAGAGATCTGGGACCCATCTGGGACTGCCCATATTATCTTGCTTGATAAACCTTTATAAAGCTTGATGACATAATGAGTGGACATATATATTTACACAATTATGGACTCAAAGCTAGGAACTTTGAAAATGTAATAAAATATTCAATGAATTTCCTGGAGAGTTATTTGCCATTTGAAGTTTATATAGCTGTGTTTTTCATACCAAGATTTTGATATTTTTCTTACATTTTTCTGAGGTTCCAGACTTTTAAATATACTTGACATATATACTTGACTTACATACATACAAACATACATACATTCATACATACATATAAAAATTTAAGAAATTTAAACTAATTTCAATGTTTTCCTAACATACTTACCAGTAGACAAACCAGTGATATATGACCTTTTGACCTCGAAAAGAGATTTTGCAAAAATCTTACCCACACGTGACTGCCTGCCCCGCCAATCCGAATGCTTTAGACACAGCAGGAAGCACGTCAGCAAAGGGGAGGTAACTCCCCTTGCCACGTGATCGCTCTTGTCTATATAAGCCTGAGCAGGCAGCACGCCGTTCTCTTGACATTGCCGAGATAACCCGAGCAAATGCACAAACGGGGAGGTGGGTGGGACAGTAATTTGTCTACTGGTAAGTATGTTAGGAAAACATAGAAATTAGTTTAAATTTCTTAAAGTTTTCCCACATACTGTACCAGTAGACAAACCAGTGATATGATTGCCCAGCAATGGGCGGTGGGTTGTGCATAAACACCTGACCCAACAGAAAAAACTACTCACACTCAAACACGAAGAGCACAATCCGCAACAACCAACTTGTTGATGCCCAAGGTGTCGTTGACATGACGAACCCGAACCTCACACAGTTAAAAGCGTGTGAACACAGTCACTGCACCAGCAGACCGCCCTCATAAAGTGAACCAAAGAGATACTCTTGGCAAACGCTACAGAGGTGGCAACCTTGCGGAGTACATGAGTCCGAGAGGCACCAGCAGAAGATCAACAACACATTCTAGGGATACGACCTAGAAACGGAGAAGCAGAAAACCCATACCACAGAGGAGGAGAGATCTGACTACGTGCAAAACAAACGAGAAAACAAGGAACTAGCCAGGTGATCCTGTGTTGGAA
>JAWQFJ010003153.1:157500-171408 GCA_034096865.1 Theodoxus fluviatilis | reverse complement strand
AAGGTTTCACGTAACACGTGAGTAAATAACAGTTATTTTGCCCCAGGCACGTCGTGGCAAAACTCGCACTTCCCGAAAATTTTCGAACTTGTTCTCATTCCTTGGACTCGTTCAGGAACACAGCCACCTGCACCTACTTCTAGGCGAGAACGACTTTTACAGCGGTCATCACTCACAACCGTGCTCAAAACCCGCGTGGGAGAAGCATGATGAGTCTATTTTTAGAGAGGAGGCGTAAGTTCCCGCCAAAACTTGCGAGCACATACAGACGACCGACTGGCTGAACTGGAAAAGCCTCACTCCGACCTAGCTCTGTTGGCACACAGGGAGAGTCGAATGAGGACAGGCTGTGGAGAGAGCGCTAGCTATACTGGGGCGACAAACTTGATTGATGTGAGGACAGCTACTGCCTCTGCCACAGTACGTGTTTGTTTGCTACAAGTGCGGTGGTAGTGATCCCATGTGCTGACATCTCAGCGTCACTTTATCTCACTCGGGGAGTTGTTTGGAACCGTATTAGAGGTTTCGGATGATTGCCAGAAACGCAAGCAATGGAGCTGGTGTATTTGGATGACTAATCGAGGCGGTGTTACCGTGCAGCATTTGCACACACACGCCACTATCACCCGGATTTTCACCGGGCACACGCAGGAGGACGCTTCGCCAGGCAGGTGAAGAGCAGACGACAAACAATTTCCCTCGACTTGGTTTCCCAAAGCATCCAAGTTGCATCGGTTGCATCCAGGTACCTGATACGCTCTAGTGATTTGTTTGCTCGCCTCTGTCAGCAGATTTCAGAAGTTGTCAGCAGTTTTGGAAACCAGGAGTGCTTCTCAGCGGTGATCGAGAGGAAGAGAAGGTAAACTTTTTCGAGTCGATAGACACACGCTGCGGAAGTGCTGCTATCTGGATTGCTTGAGCGGGGGAGATGTACGCAGTCCAAAGTTTCGGTTGGCTGAGCTAACTGTCAGATGTGCGCCCTCGATCCTGTTTCCACGCTCATGCACTGCCCTCTCAGGCCTCAGCGTGCAAGCAGGCTGTGTGTGTAGGAAGACCTCTGTGTGTAGGGGTTGCGTGTAGGTATGTGGAGGTTACTGCGTGTGCAGAAAACCCCTTGAGTCCAGACTGCGTGTTTGTCGCTTGGTCAAGGTAGCCGCTGATGCCGGGACTGGATGCCAACATTCCACACATCCGAATTAACTACAGGTAAGTTTTCCCGTGATGTTTTCTAGGACCTGTAAGAAGCGAGGAGGAGGCTGAGGAGAGAGAGAGAGAGAACTGAACTGAACTGGCTTATTGAGACCCTCGGCCCATGAGAGAGAGAGAACGAACGCACGAAGAACTATACTGCTTAGACGTACCTGCCCATTGCATATGAATGAGAGAGAGAGAGAGAGAGAGAGAGAGAGAGAGAGAGAGAGAGAGAGAGAGAGAGAGAGAGAGAGAGAGAGAGAGAGGGGAACTTAATTGCCAAGGCCGTCGGCCCATTGCAAGTACATGTACAATGTTGACGATTTCGTTCACTCAGAGAGAGACGGACGGACGGACAGATAAGAGGGAAATAGAAAATCAGAAGGTGATTATGTTGGTGCCAAATTGTTTCATTGATTTACTTGTCAGGGAATTTGTGTGCGAAGCTGATCAAGGTTGATGGTAGTACGTACTATACCGACCCATGCAAGTCTTAGTTCGTGGGAGTGGGAACTACGAGGTGAGAGGGTTGGCAAGGTACGTGCTAATTTAAGAGGTAGCGCATGCGGCAAACAAGCCTTCATGTTCCATTTAAACGCTTGACAGCAGTCCCCAAAGGAGTAACGCCACCCACAGGTGTACGTGCTGCATAGACTCGAAACTGGAACTAGGGGTGTGCACGTCGTGGAAAGGGCAGGTGAGTGCATTACATCAGGGTATAATGCTAGGTAATTTAAGTCTCCCCTGGGTTTTCCCTACATTCGCCGTGTTCAACTGGGTCTAATCGTGCGTGTCGTGTCGTTTCGTTCACTCTACAATATCACATACCCCCTTTTGACACAAGGTGAGAATTTCCGTTGCTTGCCATCGATCAACTCGAAGATGAAAACGTAAACAATATGGTATACATCTTTGGTGAACTCGACATATCATGCAGTGCCGTAGTTGACGAATGATAGTCTTGATCATGATGATACAAAAGGTGTTAATATTTGCGTAGGTTGGTGGTTCGGCGCTCTTTAGGGTCATTCTCAGACAAACTTCAAGCAGAAGGCACTTTCGCATCTCTGGCTAGGAGTGGGTAGTGATTACCGTTCGAAAGGGCAGATGTGACGGACTAAGCTCGCATTGTCCTCGTGCTTGCCCCCAATTCCTATGCCGGAGCAGGCAGAACAACAGGCAGCCATCGACACTGTCTGCCTGCATGTACCTCCCTCCCTGCCCGTAAGCCGCCTGCCTCTTTGGAAGCGTGTGTCTCGTCCGCCTCTCGTGTTGCCTCCTCATCGGATAAGATAGGCTAGTAGCATTTATTCTCTCTCTCTCTCTCTCTCTCTCTCTCTCTCTCTCTCTCTCTCTCTCTCTCTCCAACTCAGATCTTACTCTATAACTTTACCTGAAACTTTGAAAGCAACGACTTTAATTTTTATTATCGTCGGTATAACTTGACTATTTCAGATCACTTTACATGGATATCGCACCCGTTGTGAAAGTGTTTGTGTGATGTATGCTTCAATAAACCATTATTTTTGTTCTCTCTCTCTCTCTCTCTCTCTCTCTCTCTCTCTCTCTCTCTCTCTCTCTCTCTCTCTCTCTCTTGTGTATATCTACGTGTGACTCCGTGGATGTTTATGTCCAATAGTCTAGCTGTACATTTAAAGCCAGGTGTGTGCGTGCGCCCTTACAAGCTTGGCATTTACACATTAAATCAAAATAGAAATGCAGAACTCGATCGGATGTTAACATGGCTGGGAGGGTTATAGCGTACTGATGAGTTAGAGAACGGAAAAAGAACAGTTTGCACTCCCTGTGTAAGTACTGAAACAGAGAACATGTAGATAGTTGGATAACTGCCGAAGGAAAAAAAAGGCAACAATTTTTTTGCGTTTACAGTTGGAAGTCATTAAAAGTGTTTTCCCTCTCTCAAGACGACCAGTGGAACATTCCTACTGTTGTGACAGATCATTCCACTGCCGAAAGGGTGGGTGGGGGGCCATGTACCATCATCTGTTTGCATCTGTTTTCCCTGACGGTGTGTGTGTGTGTGTGTGTGTGTGTGTGTGTGTGTGTGTGTGTGTGTGTGTGTGTGTGAGTGTGTGTGTGTGTGTGTGTGTGTGTGTTTCTATATGTTGTCGTGGTGAGTCAGATCTCTTGTTTCAACAGTTGAAGGATTTTCTCTGTTCGACACAACTCGTGGTTTATCAAGACACAGAGGTGTGTGTGTATGTAAATGTATGTTTTGTGTGTGTGTGTGCGCGTGCCTGATTGTGTGTGTGTATGTATGTGTGTGTCTGTGTATATGTGTGTGTATGTGTGTCTGTGTATGTGTGTGTATGTGTGTGTCTGTGTCTGTGTGTGTATGTGTGTGTCTGTGTGTGTGTATGTTTATGTGTGTGTGCGTTTGTGTGTATGTGTGTGTGTGTGTGTGTGAGAGAGAGAGAGAGAGAGAGAGAGAGAGAGAGAGAGAGAGAGGGATGGGGAGGGAGGGAGGGAGGAAGGAAGGGGGAGGGAGGGAGGGAAGGAGAGAGAGAGAGAGAGAGAAAGAGAGATAGAGAGAGAGAGAGAGAGAGAGAGAGAGAGAGAGAGAGGGAGGGAGGGGGGGGAGGGAGAGAGAGAGGGAGGAGAGAGAGAGAGGGGGGGGGAGGGAGGGAGGGAGGGAGGGAGGGAGGGAGGGAGGGAGGGAGGGAGAGAGAGAGAGAGAGAGAGAGAGAGAGAGAGAGAGAGAGAGAGAGAGAGAGAGAGAGAGAGAGAGGGACTGATTACTGACTAGGGCTGAAGGCTGACACGTAGAGTAGCTGCTATGTGCAGCGAGCGGGACTCGATCCAACATGCGAATGTCGGGTCATCTGTTTCTTTGTCTGCGGGCAAATGGGGAATTGCTATTCAACGCTAACTGCTTAATTGTTTCTTGTGTAACAATGCACACTTTGCGACCTTTCATCGCTGCTAGCCTGCTCATGAGAAATGAGGACTACCTGCCTGCAGTTGCATACAGAGAAAGGGGGGGAGAGAGAGAGAGAGAGAGATAGAGGGGGGGGGGGGGGGGGGGGCGGGGGGGGGGCGAGGGGGGAAGAAGTGGCTTCAAAAGGCGCAAAGCCAGAGCTGTCAAAAATCTCTTCTGCTGCCAAGAGGTTGCTGAGGTCTTTCCCTAAGAGTGCCCACTCCAGGAAATAAAACAGCTAGCATCACTTCGTTATCTTTGCCCAGGTTGGAAGACCTATAGCTGTCTCTAGAGGCTTTGAGTTTGACCAGGAGGAATGTGGACCTGCTGACTGTAGTAGAACCTTTGTAGAACTTTCAGTCTTATAGTTCTCTTTTCTAATTCTATTCATTGTTCCCTATAAACGGTCGTATTTGGTCTTCGAAAAATTATGACAGTGTTTATTTGCCTCGTAGTTTATGCCAACGATCATATGCAGCGTGTGAGCGTTTCCAGGCGCTTGTTGTAATGTTCGTCCTCAGGTGTTCCCTCTGCATACTGAACGCTCACTTGGAATATGGACTATTCAGTATCTCTTCATTTGGCACTGCTACTCAGGGTACTACTCGAATCTACTGTCTCGTCTGCTTAGAATAATAGTCCGGAGATCGCCCACGAGGAGAGTGTGTGCCGGTTTTTGAACAGGCCACGTAGAGAAGAATGTCTTTCGGCGACTTCTGGCAAAATTGAACCCTCCATAAGAAAGTCGTCTTTCCAAAGGATTTAGTGAGTAAGCCTTAGGTACTAACAAAAAAGAAAGAAAACCTAAAACAAGATGACTTTCTGTGTTATTACTTTAAGAATATTTCGATGCCTTTCGGCAACTTCTTCAGCAAAGAAAAAAATAGCGTCAAGATGACGTATAAAAGAATTACGTCTGCTATGAAGTAAGACATTCCCACAGTCCTGGATGACCCGGCTGGCCAATCACCACGATAGTCCACAAAAATGGGAAACACAAGTCCAAGAATTCTAGAGAAAGAAACAGCATATCACACACACACACACACACACACACACACACACACATACACACACACGTGCATACACAGACACACGCAAACACACATACCCACACACACCCACACACACACACACATACACACAAACACACACACACAAACACACACACACACATCCACACCCCTACACACACAGTACACACATCCAGACCATCGGATCACCCCTGAAAGCCGACAAGCGTACCCTCTGAACAACCAAACCGCCAACCACTCAACTACACTTTGGTGTTTAGACCAAGAGGATAGGTGGTACCAAAGATTATAGGTTACACAAAGATAGTTCATGCCGAGCTTTTGCTCTTTGAAGTTACAAGCAGCTAAAATTGCAGCGTTCCAAGCGGCCAGCACTATGGGAGATGCCTATAGTCCGTTTCAACATTGCACATTTAAAATGGTGGACATAGTCTCGCTTCGCGCAGAAAAAGCTGAATTTGGGGACACTAGAAACCCCATCCAAAGAAAATGTAAACCATGAACAGCATTAATTTATCAAAGCTTTATGTTGAATGCATCAAAAGGTATTGAAAGCTCCTACTTTTTAACAATCGAAATGCAGGTCACTCGCAGAACCACGTGTGCACGGGTCGACGTGATTGCAACGTTTGGTGACCCTGTTCTCTCTGTGTTAAAAATTATCCCTCCAGGTTTACTGGAGGTCCTACAGACTTTATCTGTCTGTGTGTGTGTGTGTGTGTGTGTGTCTGTCTGTCCCGTCTCCACGGCCTATATCTCAAAAACTACTGGACGGATTTCCTTGAGATTTTGCACACTGACTGGAAGTTAGGTCCGATTCAATATTATCAAATTTTCAGAATCGAGGTTTGAAAAGAAAGTGACTTTTTTACATTTTGGTGTTTCAATGAAAACAATTCAACAGACTCCATTTTGCAAAATCTGTGACGTCATCATTTGACGCCGAATAAACGTGACGTCATTTGCGAGGAGATTTTTGAAGCAGGGTGAATAGAATAGAATAGAATAGAATTCGTGACGTCATTTGCGAGGACAGAGAATGATTTAGATAGATATGTCCTCAGATGTCTTAGGCCGCAAGGCCTTTATCTGATCTTTTGATCAGTACTTATGGCTACTCTCACTCTCTCTCTGTCTCTCTCTCTGTCTCTCTCTCTCTGTCTCTGTCTCTCTCTCTCTCTCTCTCTCTCTCTCTCTCTCTCTCTCTCTCTCTCTCTCCCACCCACCCTCTTACTCTCATTCTCTCTTCCCTTCCTCCCCTTTTCCCAGCTCCCCTCCCCCCCCCCTCTCTCTCACTCTCTCTCTGTCTCTCTCTCTGTCTCTCTCTCTCTGTCTCTCTCTGTCTCTCTCTGTCTCTCTCTCTGTCTCTCTCTGTCTCTGTCTCTCTCTCTGTCTCTCTCTCTCTCTCTGTCTCTCTCTCTGTCTCTCTCTCTCTCTCTCTCTCTCTCTCTCTCTCTCTCTCTTACCACATTTGAATATTTTGCCTCAAGGGCTGAATGTAAGTAAGAAAGGCAATACAGTAGTCGCCGCTTATAAAACACGCGGTTAATAAAAACAGCCGTTTTTTAAATACAGTTGGTAAGGTCCGGTGATCGTTACTGATGGACATGTTCAACAAGCAAACGGTTAATAAAAACGCCGCTTATTAAAAACACTTTTGTTCGGTCCCAATGTGTTTTTAATAAGCGGCGAGTACTGTACTGCCTAATTCACTACCCTTGTCTCTAAACTCAGACGATTCCAACTGCCTGTTCCGCTTTGACGTAATCTCATGACGTCATCTACGATCTAAGAGAATCGAAGAGACGACAAAGAAAGCAGTATATATAGCAAAGCGCAACCTAGGATCCTCTGACGAGCGTACCTTATCTAACCGATCAAGATAACACGGGGATAGGGGATAAATCGAGTGTTAAAAAGATAAATCGCCGTTGTGAATACGGGCCCAGCGAACTAACTGAATGTCGACACAATCACGCGGCACTGTTGTACATTTGCAGTCAACGTAAGATCTCGTACGACGATTTGATTCAAGGCCTAGTGCTAATTGTTTTGATGGTCTGGTCTCAGTGTCACAAAAATATGATGATTTAATCAATCCCTGACCCGGAAATGTTGGGGACAACGACCATTTCAGCGTAATGACATCGAGTCAAACCGAGTTATCTTTCCTACTTCAGCAAAACGCTTCGATATATGTTGAACCTCTACCAGCAGGCGCCAAAATGCGATACTACGAAAAGAATATTGACGTTGATGGGTTAGATCCGTATGAAATACCAAACAGTTCATGCTATCATCCATTTTTCTACAATTTACAGTGCAAAATACGAACCACGAGGGTTTATGACAAGGTCGTTATAAATGCTTCACATACCTACAAGTTTACAATGGCACAGTTGGTAGAGCATTGGGCTCTTGGTCATGCATGACCAGGTTCGATTCTGCACTGAAACTTTTTTTCGAGGGGTTGTGGGTTCGAACCCACCTGGTTTTTTGTGTTTGTGTGTGTGTGCGTTTTTTCCTCCTCTTTTCTCGGAGGCTGCGGGTTCGAACCCGATCTTCTTTTTTTCTTCTCCAAAACCTGGAGGTTCAGCGCCAGCGGTTTTTATTATTCTTCAAATCGGTCAAATAGTGACGTCACTCGTTCTTCAACCTTGGTAGTTGATGACGTTATCGGAAATTTTAGAATTAGGTCCATCGCACATCTGTTGCTAGGCCATTTTTGTGCGAAGTCTCCACTAAATTCTATAATCATGTGACTAAATACAGTGCAATGTTGAAACGGACTATAGGCATTTCCCATAGTGCTGGCCGCTTGGGGCGCAACGTGTCTCGACCCTCACGAGAATGAGCTAATGAACTATCTTTGTGTAACCTATAATCTTTGGTGGTACGCAGTTTAGTCATCCAAAAACCTCCCTCGCCAGTCTACGAGGATGATCCGATGGAGCACCATACACCTGTTCGATCGGCATGACTCTCATGTTCGCCATAGTATGACCCGGCAAGTTGAAGTGCCTGGTCACGAGAGTCCCCTTGTTGGTTCTGATGTCTTGGTAGTGCTGGTAGAAGCGTTTCTTCAACGATGTCATAGTTTCCACCACGTACTGGGTGTTACGGCAGAGGTCGCACCACAGAACATACACGACGTTTGCAGAGGTGCAGGAGAGAACTGTCCTGTGTCGGAAAATTTCATCTGTCTGGTGACTGTTGAAAGTGCTGCCATCGACAAGATGCTGGCTACACATAGTGCACCTGGTGGCTGTACATCTATACACTCCTGGTGGGCGGGGATCTCTTTCTTCCGGTAGGCATGTGGGCATCAGAATCTGTTTCAGAGACCTTGAATTCCTCTCTCCGATCACGGGTGGTTTAGGGACAGCCTGTCTCATCTTGTCACTGTCTCGAACCATGATCTCATGTTGTTCGTGTAGCCACGCTCGTAGAGGTGGATTGGCGGGGTTGTGCGTAATTACGAAGGGGACTCTGTTCTCTTTCTTCTTGTGCCGGTACCGCAAACTTTCTGAACGAGGGATGTTCTCAGCTTTCCTCTTAGCCTCCAAAATTGCGTTCCGATTGAAACCCCTGCGTTTCAACTGTTGGCATAGTTCATCGCACCGGGTGGAGAAAGCCGCAGGTGTCGAACAAAGTCTTCGTAGTCTGACGAACAGGCTGTATGGGATGTTCTTCACAGTGTGTCTTGGGTGAGATGATGAACTGTGCAAGTAGGCATGTGCGTCCGTTGGCTTGCTGTACAGATCAGTTTGGAAATAGCCTTCCTTCAGGGTGATATTGATGTCCAGAAACGATACCGTTTGGTGTGATGAGTTAGCAGTGAATTTGATGGTTGGATGAAAGCTGTTCAAGTGGTCAATGAAGACATCCAGATCTTTGTGTGATGGAGTGGCATGAGTCATGATGGTAGCAGGGCGCAGGTATGAGACAAATCGTACTTGCTTTCCACAACTTTATTCATCCATGGGTACAGGAGCCCCTGGCTGGTCCGAGGCCTGATGATAATGGCCTGGACCAACCCAAGACCATGGTCATAGTGATCTCTCCCCCAGATGGTATGGGGTCTCTCAAGAGACTGGTGGTGAACGCCTCTGTAGAGACTGATGGTGAGCTCTCTCCCGACCTGCCGACAGTCCCTCCTTATCAAAGCAACGCGCGGACCCCAGGGGAGCCAGGCTTGAAATCAGCAGCACTTGGTGGATTTCAGCCTGTCTTGGGGTTGTGCTTTCCAAGTAATATAAAAAGGCTCATTGCTGCCTTATACTTACTTGAAATTATTCAAACCAAGTGTTGCCTTGACAGGCATAACAAAGTCAATCGAATGAATATTGCACCATTGCAATCAGATGCCTTAATTTAGAGAAATTATCAAATTTGTCTCTAGATTCTAACGATTTATGAATAGCCGCGCAAACGATAGAGGGGAGCTGTCAGAGGTCACATGTCAGGTTCAATTAACAAACAGATAAGGGAAGGCGCACTGGGACCCTCCCAGGCTGACAAGATACATAGTAGGCTGGTCCGTCTGAGACGCAGGATACATGATACAGGGATACAGGAGGGGGAGAGGGGAAAGAGGCTGACAGTGCTTGGTGGGGCCAGCGCTTTGACCAGGCAAAAGGGAGGAGGGGGAGGAGAGAGAAAGAGCGAGAGAGAGAGAGAGAGAGAGAGAAAGAGAGGAGAGAGAGAGAGAGTCCATGTCAAACTTTGGGCTTCACTTCACCCGGTCACATTTGGAAGAACCCATCCACAGCATGAAAATGTCATCAATGAACCTCTTCCAGAACTCCCTATTCACTGGTACTGGGCTTTGATTCAGGAGACGTTCTTCCAGCATTCCCATGAAAAGATTAGCTGCTGAGGGTGCCATGGGAGTTCCCATTGCAGTTCTCATGGCTTGTTTGAAAATCTTGCCTTCAAAGCTGAACACATTGTTTTGTAGAACATGATCAGCTACTTCAACCACTACCTCTACAGGTGGGGTGTCAGGCTCTACTTTTTGTGTCAAGAAATGTCTCGGTGACTCCTTCATGTCGTCATGGGGGATGTTGGTATACAGGGCTGTGACGTCAATGGTGACCAGTTTGGTATTGTCAGGAAAAGGTCCGAAGTCATGGTTCCACTTCTCCAGCATCGTGAGCATGTGGGTTGAATCTTTGATGTGGCTCGGTAGTGCCGTCACGTATGGTTGCAGCCAACTGTCCACGATCTTTGACAAGTTTACTGTGGGTCCATTGACTCCTGATACGATAGGCCTTTCGGGAGGATGATCAAGTGTTTTGTGGATTTTAGGAAGTGTGTAGAACTTATGACATTTCGTCTGGCTGACATTCAGTTTAGCCCATCTATGAGTCTGTTCACTGATGTGACCTTTGCTGAGCAGCTGATCAGCAATCTCGTTAGACACTTTGGCAATCTTGTGTGTGGGATCACTCTGTAAAGGCAGGTAGTGTAGTATGTTACTGAGTTGTCGGACGGCCTCTGCAATGTAGTCATCTGTGTTTTGAACGACTGTAGGCCCTCCCTTATCAGCTGAACTAATGCGGATTCGTCTGTTGTCCGCAAGAGTTTTCAGTTCTAAGTTTTAAGCCTTAGGTAATGATTTTACTGATTGGTTAGTAGATGCGTGTGAATGTGTCTCTCATAGTTCGATACAGGATTTGGTGTCCAATCTATCGCTGTGCGTGCGTTGAACTCGATACTTCTAAGTGTGGTTTGAATCCACCGTGGGAATTGAGTTGACCAAGACCCAAAGCCCCCTTTAGCCTCGTTAGGATGCTTGGAGCGCCCTGGACCACTCCAGTGGCCAGGGATTCCTGCTGATGGGGAGGGGGTGGGGGTTTGGCATCAAGCGGCTCTGACCATCATGTGTTACCGTTTGTCCTGAGTCCCGCTTTCCAGTCAGCCTCTTTCAGATAACTTTGAGCTTGACAGACGAGGAATAGCGATACATACGTGTGTGCTGAGATGCAAGTGCACTGACTGATGAGATTGCAATGGTAAACGCAACAGCTGATGCCTGGCAAAGGAGAGCGCCCACCATTACCACATTTGTTTACGTTCACGGCGAATTGATAGCGCAACGTTAGGTTTTGTGGTACTTTATTTCTAAGTGCAATTTGTGTGTATCTGTTAATCCTTATAGGCTAGACTTAAGTTTTGCGCTTCTATTTAGTTACTTTGTGATACAGGTAGATTTCGTTGCTAGGCATCGGACGTTACGTCATCAGTGGTGCGACGTCAGATTTGGACGGGGAAAAGAAAGGAATGCACGGATACTAGGGCAGACACGTTCGCACATAGCCTTTCAATTCACTGACGAAGGAGCCTACTTGGCCCCGAAAGCTCTGGAATAAAAAAAATTTGGAGTTGGACAAAGGTCTCCAGTACTTCTTTTCTACTCGCCTACGAGTCCAACACCGGCCTCCTGTTTTCAAGATTCATCTATTTAGGTTGCTTCGTCATACTCATAAGATTGTATGACGCAATTGAAAGCAATAAAAGATTGGGAAATGTTACACAATCCAAACTTGGCGAACTGTTCAATGGCAAATGTATGCGAAATTGTCCCACTCACTAGAATGCTCATTTATTCACATAACCACCACACAAAATTCTGTTCTTGCAGGGCCTTGCTCCGTCTAGTGAGAGCGTGTTCGAGTTGGTCTGGTTGAAGAATTCATCGATTCATCCTTCAAAATCCTCCAATAATTATGAGCAAAGATAAAGAAAACGGTAAGTTTATCTGTGTGTTTGTAACCTTCTGTCTCCTTATTTATTCATCTCATTTCCCGTTTGCAAAATATTGAGTTTTGTTCAGATTATCTGTAAATGGTCTTTTTGGCTTTGAACGTATGGTGGAGTATAACGTATTTTGTTCCCTGTCGCTGTAGAGAAAGATGACAGAACTTCATGTGAAAGCAATGTATTTAGTATGCTTAATACTTGACAGATGGACAACCTTCACACTGGCTCTACATAATCTGTCTCCACAAGTCTGCAACAATTTTCCCACAACCCCAGCTCTCCTGCCTATTTCTCCCACCTCCAATTAACCCACTTCCACACCTTACACGCAGACAGACACAGAGCAACCAGTCATCTCTGCCTGCCTCCTCCCTACAGGCGCTGCTGGAGGGGAGAGCAAGGACAGCGCCAGGGCGGATAACCTCCAACTGACGGAGGAGCTGACCCGACTGGAGACGACCTATGCTGAGGTCAAGGACGTCTTTGAAGGGTTGGACCACGAGTACGAGGCATCCAAACGGGGAATCCCCATGGCTCGCTACCAGAAGCTGAAGAAGATGATCAAGCGAGCCACGGACCCTGTGTTCCTGGAGTCCCTCAACACCTACGTTCAGAAGGAGAAGGCGACGGCTGGTGCAGAGGGTGGCGCCCCAGCACACAGGAAGAGCACCAAGGGCATGAGTGGACTCGTCCAGAAGTGCAAGGACTTTGCTGGCGGAGGCAGCAAGACGCCGAGAGAGAAGGGTAAGGACTTTGCTGGCGGAGGCAGCAAGACACCGAGAGAGAAGGGTAAGGACTTTGCTGGCGGAGGCAGCAAGACGCCGAGAGAGAAGGGTAAGGACTTTGCTGGCGGAGGCAGCAAGACGCCGAGAGAGAAGGGTAAGGACTTTGCTGGCGGAGGCAGCAAGACGCCGAGAGAGAAGGGTAAGGACTTTGCTGGCGGAGGCAGCAAGACGCCGAGAGAGAAGGGTAAGGACTTTGCTGGCGCAGGCAGCAAGACGCTGAGAGAGAAGGGTAAGGACTTTGCTGGCGGAGGCAGCAAGACGCCGAGAGAGAAGGGTAAGGACTTTGCTGGCGGAGGCAGCAAGACGCTGAGAGAGAAGGGTAAGGACTTTGCTGGCGGAGGCAGCAAGACGCCGAGAGAGAAGGGTAAGGACTTTGCTGGCGGAGGCAGCAAGACGCCGAGAGAGAAGGGTAAGGACTTTGCTGGCGGAGGCAGCAAGACGCCGAGAGAGAAGGGTAAGGACTTTGCTGGCGGAGGCAGCAAGACGCCGAGAGAGAAGGGTAAGCCTCAACCAGAGACACTATAATATAAGTACTATACTATCTCTGCCTCAACGAAGAGATCTTTTTGGCGGGAATGCGGTCCTTGCTTGAAGACCTCTGACCAGATGGGCTGGCGCGCGGGTGAGATGTTTCCTTTGTTCTGTGGAACAAGTCTTGTTTCTGTCAGTGTAGGCTACTGTTCGTTCCCTGTCGTTTTAGTCGGATGGTTAAGGACATGCTCTAGACTTAGTGTTGAAAAATGCTACTAAAGCTCAAAGTCTTCTCGCACTCTGTCTCTTAGTCTGCCTGTATGTTGCTTTAATGCTTGTCTGCATGCCTCTGTACATGTGCACGCGCTCGCGCGCATGTGTGTGTGTGCCTATCTGTCTGTCCATCCATCTGTCCATCCATCTGTTGGTTTGCCTGTAAGTTTGTCTTTCTCCTATTCCCCCACCACCCCCACCCCCAAATCTCTCTCTCTCTCTCTCTCTCTCTCTCTCTCTCTCTCTCTCTCGCTGTGTCTGTCTGTCGGTCTGGTCTGTGTGTGTGTGTGTGTGTCTGCCTGTCTGTCTGTCTGTCTGTCTGTCTGTCTGTCTGTCTGTCTGTCTGTCTGTCTGTCTGTCTGTCTGTCTGTCTGTCTGTCTGTCTGTCTGTCTGTCTGTCTGTCTGTGTCTCTGTCTGTGTGTCTGTGTGTCTGTCTGTCTGTGTGTCTGT